>BGNK01005643.1:7523-18162 GCA_003297005.1 Symbiodinium sp. clade A Y106
CTGGCACGAGGGTCCTGAACGGCCATTCTGTGTGCGGTGAGTGGGTCCCAGGGCAAGTGCAGCCACAGGACTTTGCTGCCTTACCATGTGAGCTGTTGGCTGCAAAAGGACACAGAAGCATGACGATGTTGGGGTCCCTTCAAATTTTGTTTTGGGCTTGCGAAAGTAGTCAGGTTATGCAGCCTCTACAGGCTTTCTTCCGCCTGCAAGACTTTAAAGAAGTCAAGCCTGCATAGGCTTTGTCCTGAGCCTTTACAGGCTTTGNTTGGGCTTGCGAAAGTAGTCAGGTTATGCAGCCTCTACAGGCTTTCTTCCGCCTGCAAGACTTTAAAGAAGTCAAGCCTGCATAGGCTTTGTCCTGAGCCTTTACAGGCTTTGCCTTAGACTGCACAGGCTCCTGCATGGTTTGGGCCGCGCATTTTCAAGTTTCGGGTTTGGGATGTCGGCTTTATATAGGTCTCCTGGTGAGTTTGCTTCTTGCAGCCTTTACAGGCTTAAACTTCTCTTGCAAAACTCCGGTTCTGTCTTTTGCTCGAATCGAAACAAGATTTCGGCCTCATGGATCTCCAAATCTTGAGCCCCGGACAAGAAAACGCATCACCCCCATTGTCGTTTTATTTCGTCTGTTTGCTTGCTGAATTCTCCGTTCTCATCAGCGAAATAATGTTTTTTCTTTCACAACAAGCAAAAAACATACCCGGGTTACCAAAAAAACGTACATTTCACCGAAATTAAATGCTTACTAAGTCTATACTAAATAGATATTAAGTGCCGGCTAAATAGCTAGTTAAGTCTTTGCTAACATNACCCGGGTTACCAAAAAAACGTACATTTCACCGAAATTAAATGCTTACTAAGTCTATACTAAATAGATATTAAGTGCCGGCTAAATAGCTAGTTAAGTCTTTGCTAACATGTTATTTTTTCCCATTACTAACTCTTATATACGACTTACAACTTGTTTATAACGTCAATAAACAAGATAAGTCCTTAACAACACCACAACCGATCCAAGCAAGCTCACCTGTGCGAGCACGCAACTCCTGTGCGCATTTGTACGCCTTCCTTTCTTTCGTGCTTTCTTCTTGTCCTCTGCTTGTTGACTGTCAAGCCCTCCACCTGTTAAAGAAGTAAATCTGAACAGTTCTGCCCGTGATAGCCAAACTGACGACTTACACTGTAGAAAATGAGCACTTGTTTTCTTCGCACTGGCACGGTTCAGCCAACAAGCTCAAGAAGACAACCAAGAACCGCTCTCATGTTCATCTTCTCGTGCAAGGGGCACACGCACACACACACACACACACACACTCTCTCTTCTTCTTCTTCTGCCGGGGTAGAGCTCCCAGGGAGCCCGCGCCAAGGCGCCCCCTTCCCCCTTTTTCGGTGGAAGGGGCATTGGGGCCTCAAAGAAATGGGCTGTTTCACCCATTCGGTGTGGCCGGCAGCGGCCGTCTGGCAGGAAACCTCCCCCCCCTCTACCTCGTCCCCGCGCTCTCTACAGCAACGTCCTTAGTCCCTGCGCCAGACGAAACCCCTTGCGGTTTCAAAGGTCTGCGAACACTTCTCCTTTCTGCACGGCATCACAACCAACAGCTAAGTAGTGGACCATTTTTACAACAAGCTCCTAGTTTCATGCTTGTGGAGGAAAGTACACATTGTGCCCCCAGTCAAGAGCATACTCAAAGCGGTGAAAAATTTCTGTTAAAGATGCAGAGTGTGCGTCCTAAGTACGTGCAGTTAAAGAAGGGCGAGGTGCGCCGCCAGGCAATGCGGCGTTCTATGGCTCAGCGGCCCGTCCAATTAGGCTTGTCGGTTGCAAGCACGACTGGAGCATCAACAAAAGCAAGAAAAGTTATCGAACCATAAAAACAAAGCTGGAACACCCTCTCCCGAAGGGAACAATGCAACTGAGAGGCAAAGATCTGCATGCTGTGAATCCCGCAAGCGACTGGAAGGCGAGCTAACTGGAGATGTATAGATGCTGCGGTCGACGCAAGCAAAACCAGCAACGAACAAAGGCAGTGCCTCGTCTCGAGAACAGCCCGCTATACCAGTCAAAGTCACCAGTCAAAGACGACGGGAGTGCGGCCAAAAGAAGAAAACGGCGAAGACCATGTGCTCGATGCCTCTGGCCTGTACATCACGGTGTGTGGCGACTCCAGAACTTACCCGTTCCGGGCCGGGCCCAATCCGACTTTCTGAGTTAGGCGAGCTGTTTTAGATCAGCTCCTACCTAAACCAAGCTGTCGCTTCCCACAGTTGAAAGAACCGCAGCAAAAGAGGGAGCCAGGGAGCCTCCTGAGCCTGAGCGGTGGCAAACTTCCTTTCTCAAAAGACCTTAGACAAGCGTCACGCATCGTCACGCTCCAGCTGTCTGATAGCACGACAGCCACACTAGCACTGGGCTGAGAAATCGCGCGCAACTTTGCCATGCATAGATCTTGCTAGCAATGATCCCAAATGAGCCACCACCCTGGCGCAGGATGCGGAGTGCAAACGACAAGGACAAAGCAGGTCCAGTTCAGGTCAACTCAGTATACCTATCCACTTCACTGGCTCCCAAGACATGATCCAGGATAATTAGTAGGCGGCGAATGTTGTCTTCAAGTGTCTGCCGGCTGCCCGGCCTGTCATCTAACCCTGGGACGGCCCGGGATGTCTTGAAGCCTCAAGCTTCAGGGTTGGCTGGCATTATTCCGCATTCAATGCAGCAGCAACCAGCATGAACTGCCGGCCCGCCGAAACTGCCATGAAGCATCATGAAGCAACGGGTGTCGTAAATGCATGAAGTCTCTTCCAGCAGGGGCAATGGCACTACCGTCGTGGAAGCCATCTCAAGTGCATAATTATGTGTTGCAGCCAGCCAACATGAAGCAGTTTCCAATCGACAGCGCCACGGCGACGTGACTTAGAGCTGCCGATTAAACATGCAGGCCATGAGTCTCACAGTTGTGAACTACCAGCAACGAAAATACTTTGTTACAGGCACTATAGCATTCGTCGTTCCGCACAGAAGCTACTGCCACGAAGGGTAGGGTTTCCGTGGCGAAGAGAGTGTCAGTGCAGGGCAAAGTCCCTAAACATTTTTTGCCGTGGCAGTGGGCCATTGCTGCCACTCTTCCGCTGTCTGTAGATTGCCGGCGGTAGATCACGGATGGAAACAGCCAACCCTCAAGCACGTGAATCTGCAGGACCAAGGGGAGGACCTTGCCTGTGACGGTAGTGGGAGGGCTCACGCAACTCTCAAAACTGTTGGTGCATCAGCCCATAAGGGCGTGTCAATAAGACTTCAGAGATGAACAACGAAGACGGCAGCAAGCTCCTGAAGAGTTAGCCATCGCGTACGGGCTCGACTGTTGTGCTTTCTTTGGCTGTCTTCTAGCGGGACGGGGCGGCGCGTGGGGGGTTCAACAGTGCTGGCTGCATGCAGCGGGAGGAAAAAGGAGGGACTGCGCAACAACGGCGTTGTTCCTCGTATGTGTGTCGACTACTTCCACACAAATCAGCCAAAAAGCTCTA
The DNA here is from genome assembly GCA_003297005.1 of Symbiodinium sp. clade A Y106. NCBI lineage: Eukaryota > Dinophyceae > Suessiales > Symbiodiniaceae > Symbiodinium > Symbiodinium sp. clade A. Next base: position 11,046 of record BGNK01005643.1, read on the forward strand.
GCCTGCCCAAGGAGTTCTGGGATGCACAGCACGCAGAAAATCGCCGAAGCCAACGGGCTCAGAACCTCAAAACCTGTAGAGAAGTGGAGAGCTTATACCAGCAAACCCGCCCAGCCCGCCTGGCACAAGGTCCCCCACACACACGACGCAAACTCCCCTGCTCTAAGCTGGTCGCTTTCGTCCAGCATGAAATCCTGCAGAGGCGGATAGGCAGTGCAACCGACATGTGCGGCCCGAAGTGTTGTGCCTCCTGGCAGCTCGCGGTGGCTATTCAGAGACTCGCGGCCTGAACGAATCAATGCAAATTGTGCACATGGCTTTGGGAGCACTGGTAAACTCTCTTTTTGACACTGGACTTGCCGGCTGCCAGAACATGACCCTCCCGCTCTCTGGAAATAACACGTCGCCTGAGTCAGAAAGTTGTCTTTCTGCATTTCCTCGAAATGACTGGCCTTCGTGCCTTCTCCTTTCTTCAGTCTCGGCATTCTGGGCCATGCGGCCATGCATCCATGCGCTTCTGAGCCAAAACCAGAGAAGTGTTACAAAAGGCGGCCGCTTGCAATGCCCCCTTCACATTGAGCTTCGCAGATGTCCTGGACCTGCTCCGGCGCGAAGATATCAACGACCTTTCGAGCGATTTCTGCGGAATCTGCAGAGAAGGTTCGCGATGCCAACACCACTACACGCTCACAACTCGGACATGCCTGAGCAGGTCTCAAGGTCGGACTGAAGAGACTAAGGGATCAGCTTCGACAACAACCACAACAACAACAACGCACATTAACGTATCCATGCCTCCCGTTTTGCTTCGTTGATTTCAGGTCTGCGGCGAATCATGTGTCAACTGCGCGAAGCAGAACATCGGAAACGTTACAGGATGTTTTCAAGTCTACCGCTCTCCTCCTTTGAGGGTGCATCACCGAAAACATAAAGATCAAATGCGTCGCAGCAGCTCAGTCTCATGAGCTGTCCCGATTGCACAGACTGTCACCACATAAGAACTGATGACACTTCCCATCTTGACTGATGCCGCGAGGCTGCAGTGACATGACCACGCACACAAAGATTGCGAAGCACAGTGCGGCTATGAGTGAATCTCGAAGAACATTCCGAGGCCTGAAAGAACCTGATTTAGCATCACCTGCGGCACCGCGACCTTCTGCAATGCATGCTTCACTGCCAAGAAAGCAAACAAAGCCGGTTAACGTGGCAAACTCACCCCGAGACTCTTGTGCCTTAGGGAAATGTGACCGAGAAACTGATCTGGCTTTGCCAGACCAGTTTTCACTGCACTGTAAAGCATGTGTCACCACCACAAACCGCAAGTTCCCGGGCCCCTCAGCCGCAGCCGAGTGCAGAAGTACGCAGCTGATGCGCATTTCGATTTCGATATAGGCTCGAAGTCAATCCTGATTGAATCTCCATGTTGGCAGAACTGGACCATCAACAACGGCAGCGCCTACTACATGAAGTGTTTGACATGTCAAGTTCGCTTGCAATGTCTGTTGCCAAGGAATTGTTACCCAGCGCTCTCATGACAACTTCACCTTCCGAGGAGCGAAGTTTTCAGCTTGAACGTCGATCTCTAACAAACCTTAGCCGAACATGCGCAGGCCACTCCCTAGCGTGAAAGACCGCCAACTCTGGGGGTTGCTACACCGGAAGACTGCACGCTGGTTTGCACCGCAGTGTATGTGCGACGCCGATGGCATCTTCAAGGAGCTTGCAAGCAGGACACAAAGGCTCGGATGCCTTTGGTATTCCTCTCGTTGACCCGGCCATGACGGGCTTGGCTGGATCGTAGCGGACGAATGCAGGTCCCTCCTGCTCCTGCTGCCAAAGAAAGCTTTTGAAGCTTGCGACGATGGCCTAAACGAGTAGGCCCAGCTAGGCCCGGCTAAGCAGCATCTCCTTGGCCACTTCCTTGTCTCCTGCATCTTTGAACCAGCCATAGAGTCGATCGAACCTTGTGCTGTTCTTCAGAAGATGAAAGCCCCAACACTCGTCATTGGCAGTAGCAACTGCCACAATCTATTTTCCGAAGGCTGCCCCTCCAGGCCCCTCCATGCTGGGAACGGAGCTGCCAACAACAGAGGCATCCCCTGCAGAGCAAACAAGTGAACAACGTGATGAATTGTGCCCGAGCTGCTGGTCACACACCATCCTAGGCTGTTGCATGGCACCAGGTCTCGTGTCTTGGGGGCACTGAAAGGTAGAGCAGACTGCTTTCCAGGGCTCTTGTGCCCATGGTGCTTCATCACCGGGTCTCGACCCAGCTCTACGTCAGTCATGAGTCGGCGCAGGTTCCTGTGGACCACAGGGAGTAGATCGCCGGCAAAGAGGAAACAGCTCAAGCCGAGTGCAAGCCTATCAAGCTCTTCTCTCCACTGGAGTCGGCGTCGCACTTCCTCAGCGAGAAAAACGAAGAAGCACCAGTCACAAGAGCGTATCGAATACGTCTTGCCAATTACACATGCATTGGTTGGGTTCGGCCCCCGCCCAGTAACAGTGGGAAACTACTTTCCTTATATATATATATATATACACCCCCAGAAAAAGCACAACTGTTTGGAGGCCTCTGGAGTTTCCAGTTTTTGGGGGTCCCAACTGTTCAGCAGGTTTGGGAGTTCGGGAGCCCAGGCTTTCGATTCCAGAATTTGGCATTTGGAGTATCCAGTATCCAACTCTTGGGGGCCGCAACTGTTCAGCAGGTTTTTGATTTCGGGAACCGAGACTTCAGATTCCAAAATCTAGCACCGGCTGTTTGACGGGGCTTCGGAATCCCCGAATTCGGGAATTCGCCCGAAGGCAAATAAGAATTGATGCTTAGTGCTTTGGGAGGGTTTAGGATTGTTTCAGCAAATCGGCGCGAGTTTGGGAATTCGCCCGAAGGCAAATTGTGGAGGGTTGAAAAACTGGATGCTGGTGTCTGCCTGGCCGGCCAGGCCAGTGCCGGAACCAGGAAACTACTTTGCTTAAAATTTCGACCAGGCCATCAGTTTGCCCAAAAATCTGCAAACTAGATTGCAAAAGGGAGCACAAGAAAAGCACAACTGCACAAACCCAACCACAAACTCCAAAATACAGCACAAGAAAAAGCACAAACTAGAGCACAAAAAAGCACAAGAGTAACACAACTGTTTTGCAATCCGAAGCACAAACCCATCCACAAACTCCAAAAACGAGCACAAGAAAAAGATCAAACTAGAATGCTCTAGCGCGGCCCTTAGAAGCAGCCTTTTGTGTTTTCATTATCAACAGCACAAACTAGAGCACAAGAAAAAGCACAAGAATAGCACAACTGTTTTGCTAGCCTGGAGCACAAACCCAACCGCAAACTCCAAAATCCAGCACAAACTAGAGCACAAAAAAAGGCACAAGAGTAGCACAACTGTTTTGCAATCCGAAGCACAAACCCAACCACAAACTCCAAAAACGAGCACAAGAAAAGCACAACTGTTTTACGATTTGGGGCACAAGGAAAAGCACAACCTGCTTGAAAAAGTCTAATTTGCATCAGAACCCACGATTCCTTTCTAAAATGATCAGAAGGTACCAGGCCTGGGGAGGCCCAGGGAGGCCGAGGGAGGCTCTGGCAGGCCTGGGAAGCGCTAGTACTCTTGCTTGCTGGCGTGGGTGTAGGGGCTGCACTCAGTCGCTCTCCCTCCCTCCTTACCTCCATCTCCGCCCTCATCACCCAGAATCGCCCCATCCCCTGGGTCCACGTCCCTCCATCCACACAGGCACCCCTCGCCACCCCTGGCTGCACGTGTTGAGACGCAGTAGAGGGAATCGAACGACATGTTTGGGTTGAGGGTTGCAGTCCAGTGACTAATTGGAAACGAAAATTGTTCTGGGCCTTGCGTTCGGCATAATTTGACTTTACCAGAAGGGGAAGCATGGTTTCGGGGCTTGTCTTGTCAAAGATTTAGGTTTCACACTGAAGTCTCCTGGCTGTTCATTTTTCATATTTGGAAACGGGTGAACCCACCAGATTTTCTTGTGCTTTTCGTTGTGGTTCAATTTTTGGTCACTGTTAGTGGGCAGGGGCCGAACCCAATGCATTGGGAATGCTGCCAAGAGAATGATCCGGTAATCACAGTCGATGGGCTCCTGAGGACCCTTCTGTCACGATACACTGAGCCATGGGGTGAGCACTTTATTATGCACTGTTAACTTCGAGAAACATGGCACGCCCCTTCTGCTGCGTATCACTGACAGGGCACAGCTTCCTGCCCAAGGATCACCTATCGCGAGATGCTGTAAAGCTGATTGCAGCTTGCAGGGTTTGCAGCTTCAAGGGCTCTTTTCTCTGGATTTGCAATACCAGGTCTTTCTATCTTCTCGGCGCGGGGTGAGTCTCTTGATGTTTATCGCTGGCATCCACACGTCACCCAACACCTTGATTCTGTCATCTTTGCCAAAACCCCCGAAGCAGGTGCTCGAAGACGAACGGCCACCTAGCTTTCGCTAGAGGCTTTACCTTGAGCTCGGTCGCCTCACGCGCCTTTCGTGGCGACTCGACCTTCGATGGCGAAGCATCTCCAGACCTAGAACAGGCAGTCGCCATGGCACATAGGTCCAAGATGGTCCAAGCTAGTGGGCACAGAACTGAGCTAGCTAGACAGGAATGAGTTTGTGCGGGAACCTCAACGAATGCACGAGCAGATAGAGTGTCTGTGTTTCCTTGCCCAAGTTGTAGACTCTAACTAACTGTTTGGGGGGGGAGGTGTTGAAGCCTCGTTGATGGTGGCATGCAGGCACCGCCACATGAACTAAACAAAACTAAACAGCTACTGACTCCCAGTATCTCCAAGTCATGCAGGAAGTCCAATTCCGCCACACGCAGGATGCTTAATCCCGATGTTGTGTTGACATGATGTCGCCAGAAATCTGCAATCCGCATCCCAAAGCGCCCTAAGCGACTAAGCTTTTGCTTTTGGCAAGGCTCTGTGTCGAAGCTGCCGCCACAGGCGGCACCCACGGTGAACTGGTGATTGATGTGCCTGTTAGGGCAAACCTTGGATGAAAACGGTCATTCCGGATGCAGGTAGGGTTAGTCAGTCATCGTCCCATACATGTGGCTGCTTGGCTTGCTCCCGGGACACCGCGGTGATGCAAGGAAGCTCCTTGGCGCAACAAATGCGACGTTGACGGTCTCCCTTTCAGTGTCCGCACCACGCCACCATTCTATCAGAAAGCTTGCGACCAGGTTGCGAGGAGCCCTTGGACATGGGGCTCTCTACGCCCCGAGCCTAAGCATCAGAATTTATAAGTTGGATGTCGCAGCGCGCAGCGAAGCATACTCTGCCTCGTGGGCGATCTGCCTTGCCTTAAGATTCATGATTTCCACCCCCTCCTGCAGCAGGGAAGTGGCAGCCAATGCTAATCAAGCCTGCGATTCCTAACCTTAATGCACATGAAACAACTTCTAAAGTCCTTGCGAGGAGACTCATCTCCCTCTGTCAAGCCCGTCGACCGAGACACCAACCGTTCCTGCCACTGATACACAACATAGGCCAGAGCACTCGATGCACATTAACTCGTCTCAACCCCATGTCAGAGAAACATCAGAAGATGCTTTGTCCCTGGACATGACGTCAGGGAGTTCCTCTACCTTAGAACAAGAAACGTGCCATAGACTACGCTTTCAATACTTCCGCTCGCAAAAAATGAACCTCTACTGCAGTTTGCCAGATTTGCCAGCTGCAGAGTTGGCACGAATGTTTACTCCAACTTCCCGGATTTTGCGAAACGCTGATTTTTGGAAACCTTTCCCAACATTTCACAATGCAACAAATTGACAAACCCACACAGAATCCACATCAGAATGTGGTAGAGAAAGAGAGATTCTTTGGGAACTCACGGTCTATGAAGAGTGCTTACAGTAATGACAGACATGGCCAATGCATTCATTCATGTATGCCCCGCCTCTTATTGGCTCAATTGGTTTTTTTTCACAGCTAGACTATCGCAGCGAGACTTAAAAGCTTTCTGCTGCTGCCTGTGCTAGGCAAGCCATTGGGTCTTAGGGCCTCAAACTACCCTGAGTACTATCACTAGGGTGAGGGACTTCGGGGGCAAGGGAAGGAGTTGTGAGCGGGGGAGGCACACATGTGCACATAAATACATAAGTACATACATACATATGTATGTATACATACATACACATACATAAATAATGTCAATATATATATATCTTCTTTCAAACGCCATGCGCATTCTGCTTGGTAACAGATTGAACTGCGCTTCGGCGCTGGGATGGGAGACCCTAGAACTGTCAAATCTGAGCTTTTTGAAAATGAGTGCATTTTGATGATTAGAAGCATCATATGGGTAGTTCGCATATCTGGCATTGATAAGCTAACGAGTCCGCCGAGGTCACAGGCCCTAGCGTATTGGGGCTTAGTTCAAGTACCCGGCCCGCGTTCGTTTCCCACCCCCTGCCCGGCCCGCTTTCATTGTACCGCTTTTTCCGCCCTCCCCCCCCTCCCCCCCCTTGTCCTGCTGCTTTTCGGCCTCCCTACCCTCCTGAATTCTGTCACAGTGCTGGTCTCCCGCAAGCCGAGGCGGGTGGCGTGGCATTAAAATTAACTTCGGATAGCGGATAGCCATTAATGTCTGGGTCGCCCTACTCTTCTGCTGCCACCTACCTCGAAGGGCTCAGCTGAGTCCGGCTTGTAGCTAACCTGTCTAAGTGGACTGAATTAGAAGAGCTGAGAATATGACCGGCCGGCCTATATAACCCTTCGGGCATCAAGCATTTGGTCAAAAAGGTATGATTTGTCTTCGAGCTGCTTGTTGCAAGTTCGAGCGGCTTGGCATTTGTACCTGCCGGGTTGACAATATGTAGAGTCTAAGTTCGACATCTTACGCAAGCCTCTGTGGTGATTCAGCTTTCGTGCTGGCGATTTTGTCAAATGAACTGTTTCAAGTCCATGAAGCAATCGGCTCCTGATAACTGCGTCGTAGATAAGAAGCTGCCATTTCCGATTAGCACTGGTGTCCTTCCAAAAAACCATGAAGCTTCAACCTTCCAAATATATATATATATATATATATATATATACATGTATATGCAGCATATATATATATGTGCTCACGCCCCCCCCCCCCC
>BGNK01005643.1:20386-31472 GCA_003297005.1 Symbiodinium sp. clade A Y106
AACACCAACTGAGCAAAAACAACTACGGTTTCCTTTGTCTTTACTGAGAAGGGCTCAAGTGTTTCAGCGCGGACGCAGAACCAGATTCTGGTTTGGGTTTTGGGTGGTTTACATATACCTGAAAAGACCACAACAAGCAGAGGTCAGTATATGTGAAGAGGAGAAACCCTCGCAAATACCGATGGTTTATGGACTTCGGAGAAAGCATTCGGAGACATAGTATTGCAGACGAACAGTTGACAAGAAGGCTCGGGTGGATCATGGGGGGGGGTGTGACCATATATATATATGCATATGGGCTATGGGGGGACATCAATATCAGGTATTTAGCCCCAAAGTGGGCTGCACCTGGTTCTGGTGCTTGACCTTCGAAGAGAGATGCGCGAGGATTGGCTCGAACGCCGCATTGTCCTCGGAGCTGAGACGTTCGTGGGCTTGCATGCTGACTTGGGGTAATAAAAGGCCGAGGGTTCTGAGGCTAATGTAGGAACCTGATTAAGAAACCCTGAGCCTATAACCCCAAAATAGTAGGATTCATATAAGGCACCCTAATAAAGGCCCAGGGTTTCTTAATCAGGTTCCTACATTATACGGTATTGTGGCTTGGGGGAAAGTGTTGGTGCTCCTTGGGTTGATTTGGGTCTTTCATGAGTTGTGGGTTCTGTATCCTTGATTCGGTACTTTGATGCTTTGCAAAGGTTTAAGGTCTCTGGATTTGTAGACTTCAGGGTTGCAGGCTTTGGAACTGGTGCGCTTGAGGATACTTGGGGTTTTGCAACTTCGGGCTTGCTTGCCTCACATTGCATTTTGAGGCTTGGGGCTTCTGACTGGGCCGAAGCAGCACTACTGAACATATTAATCAAGGAATGGGGAGGTCACAGCCAAGCCGGAGGCAGGATGGGGCTACGAAGAGTTGAGGACGAGTTACGGCACAGGCATACAGTTGCTTCCTTTCACGAAGAGGGTCAGACGGAATTTCTCAGAACTGAGTGCCTCTCAGTTGTCCAGACCATCCATGAAACCCCTTGAGATGCTGTTGGCAGGAGGAAGGCTTTTCAAAAACACCGAATCAATTGCGTATAGGGTGTCGGTTGCGGGCGGCTTGAGAACCTTCAACCCTGAACTCGACACTAAACCCTCAACCCTGAACTTTAAGCCCAACTAGGCCCCCTTCCATGCACTGCGAATCTTGCATTCTGGGGCCGGTGAAAGCACAGCCCCAAACGCAAATAAGGGAACTTAAAATTCTCCCGAATCGATACCTAGTATTCATTGAATAATAAACATATATGTATCTATATATGTATGTGTAGTATACCCTCCTCCGCCCCGCAACACCCCCCAACCCCTAACAACACGAAACCCTCCGTGTGACTAATTCCTTTTAGGAAGGAGAGGAAAAGGGATCTTTTTCCTGTGCTCGGTTTTCAAACTATCAGTAGACCCAAACCACAGGAAGCCAAAAGGCCGCATAACATCGACCATTATCTTAGCAGCTCTCATTCCGAAGTAAACCCTAAACCCCCTTAGCTCCCTAAACCCTGAACCCTCCTTAATTCTAAACCCCAAACTTTAAACGCTCCCTAACTCTAAACCCTAGACTCTACACCCTAAACCCGCCAAACTATAAACCTTAAAAACCCTAAACTTCCCAAAATAGAAACCCTCAACTACCGTTCCGAAACCTGGGCGCTTGCTTGGCGCCGCCCTCCACCATGGTCCCCAGTACGGTCAAGAGGGTGCCACTATCTGGGTCGCTCCGGTCCTGGTGGTTCGTGGGCGCATAATACTCCGTAAGGCCACCCTACTGAAACACAACATGCCGGAAGGTTGTTTGGGCTTGAGGTTTAAAGTTTGGAAGTTAGGGGTTTGGGGATGAAGGTCTTTGCTTCATAGGATCCGGGTTTGGGGTGTAAGGAAGGGGGTTTCGGCTTTCGGCTTATGTACGGGGACGGACTGTGGGCGTCGGGATGTCCTGGAAGCTTCTTCCATGTCATTTGCTTAGGTTTGGTCAGGGTTTCAGGATTATAGGTTTAGGGTTTAAGTTTGGGAGATGAGGATTTAATGTGCAAAGTTGCAAGCTACCACAAAACTGTCAGACTTGATAGCCCTGCGGGACTGCAACGCAAAACAACGAAATCGCACAGCTGACACCTGAACCAACACCCACAGCCCCCAAAGCCTGCAAACCGTCACCTCAAAGCGAGAATCCGAACCGCACACCCGTGACGGCCCTGAAGCATCCTAAACCGTACAATCCGACCCAAAACCTCAGCAATGCTACTACTAATACCAATACGCATGATGATAACAACAAGGATAGCGTAATATATATATATATATATATATATATATATATATATATATATGTGTGTGTGTGTGTCTGTATATATACATATGCGTATATATAGTATGTATTTACGTATATGTATATATACATATATGGCACTATATGGTACCTCGGGCACCACCCTCTCGTTGACAAAGACCATGTGGAGCTCCGCAGCCTTTGAGGTCTTGAGGAATTAGGGCTCGGGTTTAGGGTTTAGGGTCAGGGTTAAGGGTTAAGGGTTTAGGGTTTAGGGTGTGTATACAGTGTGCGAGCGGTGGTGCGCTTTAAGTTAAGAATGGGGGCACAGTCTTATCGCGCACTTGCGTTGGCATGTAGTCCCGCCCCAACCACCCCAACTATGCTCAATTAGGGTTTAGGGAACAACCCCCAAACCCCCTAAAGGGGGGCTTTCGTGCTCTCTGCTTCCCTTCGCAGTTCTGCATAGAACGAGCGTTTCACAGCAAACCACAACTGAGATGGTTTGGTGCCGGGCGTGGATCCTGGCCGCGCAACCTTTGCAACAAACAACCCGCTCCCATGTCAGCACAGTGATCAAATCCAGAGATTCGTTGGGGTTCCTACACGTGAAACTGCTACTGTTGTGGGGAATCCCTTCCCAAACCATAATAGTAATTCCTAATATAGAAACCCTACATTCTACCATATAGGTACTTACTACGTACTACTGTACTACTCTATCCAACATCCCAGAACCGGTAGCTTCCTAGTGTTTCACTCCTTGCACAGTCCATGTCAGGAAGGGCTGCAAAATTGCAGAAATTGGCCAACCCCTTGCGGACCGGCCTGGAGCCCCCTAGGTCCCTGAATTCTGCTCGCCGGAGCTTTAGGGTAATGACCAGCCCTTGTTCCGGCGAGAACGTGTGGGTGACACGGTAGGTTCAACTTCTCAGAAGACAAGCAAAAAACACACCAGTCTTGAAGCTCCGTTGAAAAGGAGCATCAACAAACTTCGAAGTTCAAGCAAGCGACTCGCCGTTGCCCACAAAGCAGGTGCTCAGAGCCCTTGCTATCGTCGGAGCCCCAGTGCATGTGGAACTGCTCCAGGAAATACCTTCATGACTAGCGACTAGCGTTTAACTTTGAGGGATTTGGGGTTTAGGGTTTGGGGTGGATTAGAGCTTCAGCTCTGGCGCCTTAGGGCTGCTGGCTTAAAGACTTCATTGGACTGGGGATATCAACAAGGCAACTACAAGGTTCTATATGGCTTTACACTGGGTTCGTGGGGATTCTGGGTTGCAGGGACTTCGTAACTTGGGTAAGGTACTTAGAACCTCCCCAAAGTAAGGTACTTATCACCGTGGTTTTCTACGTCCCCTTTTGCCCAAGCCTCCAAGAGATGAAGATTCTAGTTTATGTCTGACTGGAGGACTGGCATCCTAACGTCCCAACAGACTTAAGGCTTAGGGGCTATGCAGGATTTGAGGCTTAAGGTCATGAGGTTCGAAGTTTAGGGGCCCAACATACCCTGAAGCTAAAGCGCCGTGAACAAATCGCTGGAACCATAATCCGGGCCAAGCCGTGAACGTGATCTACTCCGAGCCCCCAAACTCCATGAAAAGGCAGCCGGACAGCCCAAAAAAACACAACCCTTCATTCCTACTCCCTAGAGACCCAACTCGTAATACTCTGTAAAATGCACCCGAAACCTAGCAGTAAACACCAGACATTTACACCTTTGATAACAGTTAAGCTTTGTCTACACCATGACAACAAGGATGCTACAAGAGTACAACACTTACTTTCAAAATATTCAGCATGACAACGATATTGAACGTGAATCGAGAAAGTGATAAGACCCCTGGAAAGACCAAAACCGTCCAAACTCCCACTCATCAAAAAGCCCAAAACCCAACTATTCAAGGTGGAGTTCAACACATGATCCCTCACAAACCTTGATGGAAACCCTAAACCCTAAACCCTAAACCCATGGAAGCCCTAGAGAGCCCTGCAAAGAACAAGAAAACGAGCAAGAGAAGACCTTCCAAGCCCGACACAGCTCCAAGCCCAAACGGGCCTAAACCCTCTACCCCTAAACCCCGACTGAGGCCCTTAACCCCTAAACCGCAACCCCGAAAAGTCCAAACCCTTCCCCCCCCAAAAAAAAAAAAAACAAGCCCCAAAAAGCAAACCCACATAACATAACCCCAACGCCCAACACCCCCTGGAGCCCTTGTCATGGCCTCGCCTGTCGGCCTTGGTAGAGTTGAGGCCGCGGACAGCCTTCGGCCAGGTGCCGAAGGACGCCGATGCCTCTTCTGGATCAAGACTATGGGAGTTTCCGAAAATTTGGGGTACTTTATTTTGGGATCCTTATAATGAGGATCCTACTATTTCGGGTACTATAGGAGGGTCCCCTATTTTCGGATAATAGGGCCTATTGAACGAAAATTTTTGTGGGGTCAGGCTCTAGGGCTTTGGGTAACTGAAACGCCAAGGGGGTTTAGGGACTTTGGGGCTTTGGGGATCCGGATTTCTGCACATATTTTTGCTTGTAAGTAACGCTCTTCTTTCTGTCAAGTTGCTGTTGGTAAGAATGTTTTGTTGAAGTGATTGGCTTGATAGTTTGGGCGCTCGATTTCTTCAATGCTTGGGGTGATTTCAACCTGCTTTTGAGGCGTGGGAGTTGGGACGTCATCAACCTCGTCAAGAGCATCAGCTTCATGATCGCCCTCTTCGTTGTCATCATCTTCTTCGAAGATTAGCAAAACCAGCATCAGCAAACAGAACAGCAGCTCAGGATGATGACCATTATTGGTTATTTGACGTAATGAGGAGGAGCAGTAGTGGTAGTAGTAGTAGTAGTAGTAGTAGCAGTAGTATGTGTGCCGGGAAACGGGCCGATATTTGACAAAGCATGTGCGGCAAACTTGGTCATCTTGGTCAGCCCTGGGTGGGGGGGGGGGCAAAACATGGCATGCAAGCTTGGCCGCCCAGGGGGGTGGGGGCAAGATTGCGCGCACAGCCTTGTCAATCTTGGTCGAGTTCCGCCAAAGTGGGGGGAGAGGGGGCCGAAGCTTGTCATCTTGCAATCTTGCACCACTTGCACCACTGGCACCACTTGCACCACTTGCACCACTTGAACCACTTGCACCAGTTGCACCACTTGCACCAATGCACCTCACCAACATCGAGATCACCACGAATACCAACATGCCCAGCAAACCAAGATTACCATGATTACCCACTCCCGCCTCCACCCGCCAGAAACTGCCCGCCCAACCACCCAGTGACCCACCACCACAAAACAACAAAACAATAGGTTCGCGGGCATATGGTGGTGCAAGTATCAATTTGCCCCCTTCCCGTGCCAAAAAGAACTGGCCCCGCCCCCCCCCCCCCCCCCCCACCTCACCTATCAATTTGAAAACCCCCCCCCCAGCCAGCACCCACCCGCAGACCCACGCAGAAGCTGATCCTCATGATGCTTGCNAACCCCCCCCCCAGCCAGCACCCACCCGCAGACCCACGCAGAAGCTGATCCTCATGATGCTTGCCCGCCCCCTTCGAAAACAAAGACTCATACCCATACGAACCCAAAACACCTAAACACACCTAAACCAATGCGCGCGCCGGGCGTGCGAAACCGCAAAATCCCCACAGCCTGAACCCTAAACCCTAAACATCCCTAAACCGTAACACCCCAAAACCCTGAACCCTAAAGACCTGTACTACCCTGTACTACTAGTACTAATACTAATACCAATACTAATTCTAATACTAATACGAATACGAAGTATAACTACTATAACTACAATCCCTGAACCCTAACCTTAAACAAAGCAACCGTACGCACCGGGCGCGGGTAACCCTGTACACTGTGAAACCCCAACAGCCTAAACCCTAAACCGTAAGACCCCAAACCCCACTAACCCTAAACACCAATCCTGCAATACTAACACTAATACTAGCTTTAACTACTAACTACGAACCCTAAACCCTAACCCTAAACCCGTCAACCTCACGCGCCGGGCGCGCTTACCCCTAAACCCTAAAGCCTAAACCGTAAAACCCCAACAGCCTAAACACTTAGACATAAAACGCGAACCCCTAAGCCCTAAACCCTCAAAACTCTAAATCCTATCAGCTTCATACTCATACTAACTATAATTACTAGCTACAAACACTAAGCCCTAACCCTAAACCCTAAACCCGTAAACCGCTCGCGCCGGGAGCGCCGAGCATGCATAACCCTAAACGCGCCGGGCGCGCATGACGCTTGACCCTAAAAATCCCAACAGCCTAAACCTTAAACCGTAAACCGTAAAGTTAAAACCGTAAGCCGCGCGCGGCGGCGCGGTTAAACCCAAAACCCGAACCGTAAAACCGCAACAGCCTAAACCAGAAAAGCTGTAGACCCTAAACCGTAAAGCCCCAACAGCCTAAACCGTAAACCCTAAACATCAAAACCCCAAACCCGGAACCCCATTCCTGTAGTACTTCCTTCTCTTCTTATATTCGTTTTATGTTACTTACCACAAACCCGAAACCCTATCCTGATAAAGCCCCAAACCCCAGACTCTGAAAACCGTAAGCCCGAAACGGTAAAGGCCCAACAGCCTAAACCTTAAACCGTAAAACCCCAAACCCTAAACCCTAAACACCCCAAACCCTAAAATACTAAGCTACTACTGTATTGAATAAAACTGCTAACTACAAACCCCTAACCCTAAACGCGTAAACCACCCGTGCCGGGCGCGCCTAACAATAAACCCTAAGCAGCTGCAGCAGCAGTCGGGGCAGTATTTGCAGATAGTGCTACTTTCAAAAACCACACCGCTTATCGTCGGTTTAGGGTTTAGGGGTTTAGGGTTTAGGGTTNTAACAATAAACCCTAAGCAGCTGCAGCAGCAGTCGGGGCAGTATTTGCAGATAGTGCTACTTTCAAAAACCACACCGCTTATCGTCGGTTTAGGGTTTAGGGGTTTAGGGTTTAGGGTTTCAATACCTTCGAGGTATCGATTTGCGCTACCCTGCCTCACAGGTCGTGCCGCTTCGACCGCACACGATAACGGTCATGGAATGGCCGTTGTTCGAAACCTACGGGCGGCTACCGAAGGACTCCGGTTCCACCACCCTATATAACCCCAGAGCTGCCTCCACATTCCCTACAGATACTGAAGAACCCCGACTCGTCAACACACCCCAACCCCCATATCCCCAAACGCAGCACCCCCCTGAATGCTGCACCGTGTATGTCCCAAAACCTATCCTCATTCAATTGCTAAGGCCCCTATGGCCCCTATGGCAGTCGGTTTCATCAGGCCGCTGTATGATTAGAAGACGCGGACGCAACCCTTATGGCACATTGAGAAGATGCCCTCTGTCCATCTAGATTGAGAGGTCAGGGTGTAGGATTCTGGGAGGGGTTAGAGTGGGGTTAGGGATACGCAGCTACAAGAGACGTGAGGTCTATCGTCCCCTCAAAGTCCAGTAAATTTTTTGGGGGGTTCTGAATGGAGATCTTGCCAGTACGGATCTCTCAGCCAGGTTCCCACATCACTCTAAACCAAACCCCAAAGCCTAGGGTTTAGGGTTTAGCTTTTCTGGATCTGAAAAAGTAGCTGGGGTTTATGCTTCGGGGTTTAGGGTTTAGGATCTGGTACAGTAACCACAACGTTTCCAGACTCCAACTTCACCCCTTGCCAAGGTACCTCAAAACACCGACGCCGCAAAACACAGAAACCTGACACAGGAGCCAGCCCCACACCCCTGAACCAAACAAAACTCCAAAATCTCGGTGCCCGAAAACTTGCTTTTAAACAAAACACCCACCTGCAGCTTCTTCAAAGGCTTTTTGAAGCCCGGCCCCAGGGCAATACTCACATTGGGAGCCACGACGGAGTCCTTCGCTTGTTGTTCCTTTACTTCTTATATTCTAGCAGCTATGTCATGGCGCAGCATGCAGGCAGGTGGTTGCATCAGTACCAGTAGCCGCATCAGTGTAGGAGTCGTCGTCGTCGTCGTCACACTGGGGTGGGAGTAGGAGTAGGGGTAGGAGTAGGAGTAGGCAGTCGGAATGGAAAGAGTGGGAGGAGTAGGAGGGGCAGGAGGAGAAGAGGAGGAGGAGGAGGGGGAGGGGGAGGGGAGGAGTAGTAGAAGAAAGGAGTATGTGCTAACTCTGTAGGGTCGAGGGTCGAGGATGCAAGTTCAATGTGCAAACCTTCGGCTCTGGGTTTTAAACCTTCGGCTCTGGGTTTCGTTTCATCGCTGGGCTTTGAGTGATGGTGGGAAGGGGCGACGGAGTTGTAGTGATGCGGAATCTCAAGAACTTGTAATGGGTTGAAGACAGAGAGAAAAGAACAAGAAAAAACGTCAGACTGTCCGAACGTGATCGCGGAGGGTGGGGCAGAGTCAAGGGCTTAAAGCAGGAGATGTTCACAGCTGTTGGCCGTACCAAGGGCAGTGGCTTTCGTTCACACCGGCTATGAAAGAAACCGGATCTTTGCAAAGGCTGCTTAGTACTCAGGCTTTTCTTCGTGACGGTGCGTTTGTTGCTTTGGGCCCCTGAAGTCCGGCCTGTTGATGCTGAATGGGCTGCTGCTAAATGTATGGAACACGAAAGTTCATGCCGTAGTTCTTGCGTGCATCCTTCTCTCAAACCGAAAGCCGCAGCCGTTATGGTCTGCGACACAGGGTTATGGCGAAGGGTTTAGGTTTCTCCGACGCGTCGCCTGAATCGCACCCACCTTCACCCAAGACACACCTAAAACTCCCAAAAACACGAAACCCCACCACCGAAACCGACTAATCCCTATAACCAAGCCAAACACAAAACTAATCCCAGGAACCTCCTGAGTTCTAGTTAAGGGGTCTAATTTGGTTACCATAATAAGGAAGCCATACTATTGACTATAGATTCCTATTCTGGCAACTTCCTTAACAAGAACCCAGCCTCAAAAGCCCCAAACCAACTCCACCGCATCCCAAAGAACTTGGTAGAGAACTTGGTGATGCCCAGGTTCGGTCGCTTGAATGTCGATTGGGCTCTGGCCTTCGGAGACGCCGAAAGGTGGAGGACATCCGAGAGGACAAAGCTTCGAGTTGGGGTATTTAGGGTTTAGGGTTCAGGGATTTAGGGCTTAGGGTTTAAGGCGTAGGAGTTCAGGGTTCAGGGTTTAAGGCTTCGGGCTTTGGGTTTGCGGGTTCAGGGGTTTGGGTCTAGGGCTTGGGGCACAGAGTGAAAGCTTTCTGGCTCGGGGTAGAAAGCGTACTCAGGCTCTGTTTAGGGTTCAGGGCTTACAGTAGAAGCCCAAAAGTTGGAAACCTCATAGCCTCAATCCTTAAGAGTAATGTATAGGGTACCCCAGCACTATTTGGCCTTAATCCGGTTTCCAACTTTATGGAGTTTACTGTAGGCTCTTTTGGTTTATGGCTTTTCTTGTTTCGGGGCTAGGGTTCAGAGCTCAAGGTTTCCATGCTGCGCAATGTCTTAAACTTGTAGCCAAGTGAACCTGCCGAAAAGCCCTGGTTAAAAGGTCCTAGGTCCGTATGGGAGAAAAACTAGACCCTAGAAGTCGAGCTACTTGGAGGTTCATGGGTAGTTATATGTGGGGTTATGAGTTCCCTAATATGGGTTCTATTCATAGTTACCCTCCTTATAACTCCACGTATAACTACCTATGAACCTCCAAGTAGACCCTAAACCCTAAACCCCAACCCTAAACCCCAACCCTAAACCCCAAACCCCAAACCCTAAAGCCTAAACCCTAAACCCCAACCCTAAACCCTAAACCCGAAACCCAAACCCACTGAAACACCTCACGGAACCCCCAGGCCTGGATGACTGGGCCCTGTCGCGGCGTGCCCACACTCGTTCGGCCAGCCAGTTTGGGGGATGAAGTCCGTCCAGCCGTCCTTTGGGGTTACAAACTCAAAATCCCTAAACCCTCAACCCTCCCCAAACCTTAAACCCTAAACCCCCAAATCCCTAGCCCCCAAAACCCTAAACCCTAAACCCTAAACCATCCCAAAAACCAGAAAGTCAGAAGCTTAAGGCGGGCGACTCTCCTGGGAGGTTTATGGGTCGTCATGAGGGCTTAGAGTTCGTTTAAGGGTTGTGTAGGGTTTAGGGCTTAGGGTAGGTATAGGTGGGGCTATAAGTCCCCTAATATGGGTTATAAGTATAGTTAACCTGCTTTTGACTCTACTTACAACTACCCTAAACCCTAAACCCTATAGAACCCCTAAAGGAACCCTCATAACTCTACATATAACTACCCTAAACCCTAAACCCTATAGAACCCCTAAAGGAACCCTCATAACTCTACATATAAATACCCTAAACCCTACAACCTAAACCCTATAGAACCCCTAAAGGAACCCTCATAACTCTACATATAACTACCCTAAACCCTAAACCCTATAGAACCCCTACAGGAACCCTCATAACTCTACATATAAATACCCTAAACCCTACAACCTAAACCCTATAGAACCCCTAAAGGAACCCTCATAACTCTACATATAACTACCCTAAACCCTAAACCCTATAGANATAGAACCCCTAAAGGAACCCTCATAACTCTACATATAACTACCCTAAACCCTAAACCCTAAACCCTATAGAACCCCTAAAGGAACCCTCATAACTCTACATATAACTACCCTAAACCCAAAACCCTATAGAACCCCTAAAGGAACCCTCATAACTCTACATTTAACTACCCTAAACCCTAAACCCTATAGAACCCCTAAAGGAACCCTCATAACTCTACATATAACTACCCTAAACCC
>BGNK01005644.1:0-36058 GCA_003297005.1 Symbiodinium sp. clade A Y106
AGCAGTAGCGCTCTTATTTTTCTGGTCATGTCTTGAGCCAAACATATCGTAACATTCTTCGTGAAACATGCATGCAACAGCCTACGGCGTGAGACCTAGAAGCTATGACTTACTACACCGCTACTAGGTGCAAAGGGGTCGATATTTCTTAACTTTTCATCCCTGAACCCTAAACCTCGTGAGTTGAGTGCCGACCTTGGGGACATTTACTGCTGTATAGACTGGGACTGGGTCGTAGTTCAAATGCTCCAGTTAACAGTTCGCTCAGACATGAATAGTCAATTTTTTGCAAGACAGAAGTACCACTAGCAATTATCCCAAATAGCCACAAAGAAATATTCACTCAGAGGCAGGCTACTGATCCCTGGAAGACTTCCACCAACCTCTACCATCGAGTTCAGAGTTTTAGGGTTCAGCTACTCCCTTCGGACCTCATCTTAAACCCTTAGCCCGACACCTCCCCCCCCCCCGGGCGTCCTCATCTTTGTGTTCACAGTCTCCATGATCTGCCGCTGCCCTTGCAAAGATCGTAGGGAAGACCTCACTTGAGAAGCAAGAGGTTGTGGTCTTGAGGCTTTAGGGCTGGGGGTTTAGGTCAGGTTCTGGGGTTCTGGGTGTCAAGGTTTAGAGTTTAGAGTTCAGAGAGAACGAATTTGCAACGGACGGAGTTCGAATGGCGTGCCCACGTGAGCTAGAAAGCTCCTCTGCAGCGCTGCAGCTACAGCTCTCAATGCCCTTCAACCACCAAACTTGAAGCCCAAAACCCTAAACCTGAAACCCAAAACCCTAAACCCAAAAGCCTAAACCCAAAACCCTAAACCCTAAACCCCCCCAGCGCTTTCTCCAAGGAGCTGAATCTCTGCATGCCGCTCCTTGAGGTAGGCGCAGAGCTCCTGGAGTCCCCTGGGCTCCGTCTTGGCGGCCTCTGGGTGGCACGCGGGGTTGAAGAGGTTGAGGGTTTAGGGTTTAGGGTTGAGGGTTTAGGGTTTAGGGTTGAGGGTTTAGGGTTTAGGGTTTAGGGTTGAGGGTTTAGGGTTTAGGGTTGAGGGTTTAGGGTTTAGGGTTGAGGGTTTAGGGTTTAGGGTTTAGGGTTGAGGGTTGAGGGTTTAGGGTTGAGGGTTTAGGGTTCAGGGTTGAGGGTTTAGGGTTGAGGGTTTAGGGTTTAGGGGTGTCAGTCTCAGCAGGACAAAAATCTGAGTCTAAGGCCTGCAACGGTAGGCTTGATTCTCAAAAAACCACCCCGGGCTGAGGGTGATAAGCCCCAAGCCTGCGCATTCAGAAGGTGCGGCATGCCTCGAGGATCAAGCTTCCTGAACCCTTATACCCTTATAAACCCTCCAAACCCTCCAAGCACCAGAAACGCCAGAACACCAGAAACAACAAAAAAACAAACACCAAACGCCGTGACTTTCCGCCTCAAGGACGATCGCAGAGAGGCTGCTCATGTGCTGCCGGATCTGGGTGTCTGGCCCCGCAGGGAGCGTTGGGCGGTGGACCTGCTTAAGGAGTCGGAGCATGTGGGCTCGGCGGTCGGGCGTCGGGGTCCAGCATATTTTGCAGGGTTCAGGGATTCAACCGAGATAACTACTGAAAATTAGGATTTCGATCCAGGGTTTCCTGTTTGGGGTTTCGGATTTCGTGTTTGGGGTTTAGAGATGAGGGTTGCGAATGAGCGAACTGAAATATCAGGGTGCATGTGATGATGACAATGACATGTTTTGAACCTGTGCTGAGGCACTGCTGAGGCTTCGAGCAAAGAACATACCCTGCCATCCACAATCGCTTGATCCAGCCAGCCATTGGAGCCAAACACTCTAAAGGAGATCTTTCAAACCCTGAATAGCAGCCACCCAAGTACGGTGCCGCACACAAGGCGGTAAATCACATCAAAGCCCGAAAGTCTTCCCGCACAGCTGAAACCCCAAACCCCCGAGGGGATCACCAGCAGCTCCGCGAGAAAAGCAGCCATCCTAGGCAATGTCGGGAATTTATCTCTTGAACCGACCAGTCATCCAGGTGCCTGAAGAGGATAGGGTCTTGGTCGTATTGATTTGTATAACTATTATAAGGACTGCTGGCTTTGTCCCATCTGCGGTCTTGATCCGGTGAGGGTCCCTGGACCCGAGACGCTGCTTGGAGGTTCATGGGTAGTTATAAGTGGAGTTATAAGTAAGGCAAGTATAATTATAACCATATTCAGGGACTCATAACCCAGCTTATAACTACCCATGAACCTCCAGGTATTGCTCTTTTGAACAGATCCGACACTCAGGGATAGCACTGAGGCCTTAAACAAGCTGCAAGGCTAAAGCCCTAAACCCTCAAGCAGTAAGCCCGCGCAACCCTTGAACTTTATGTTTGATTTAGACTTCAAACCCTAATAAGCCCTACGAGTATGATTTGGTCAGGCGTGCAGAAAGGTTTACGGACTGGATGCCCTGCTGATCACTTCGGAGTCGGAGCACAAGTCAATGTGACCCGACACTCTATGCTAGTTGATTGTCCTCTTGTCTATTTGTGTACAGTATGCATGTCTTTTTCGCGACAGATAGGTGTATGTGTATGTGGAGAACATATATATATATATATGTGTGTGTGTGTGCATACATATTCTTTATGTATATAAGTATGCGGGTGTTGGTATGCATATATACAGATACATGTACATGTACATGTAATACATATACATATACACCAGTATATCTATCTATCTATAAATAAACAAATAAGTATATATATATATATATTTAATAATAATAATGTACATATACAACATCTACGAGGCTGATGTCCCCCTGAATCCCACAGTAAGGACCGAGGGGCAGGTCCGTCTGCTCGTCCTTCAGCGACTCCTCGGTGAGGATGTGGTAGCTCGCACAGCGCTTTGCCACCTTTAGGGGGTTCTTAAGGGCCTTGCTAGAAAGTTCAAGGATGTGGGGTCAGGCATAGTGCTACAACATATTCAGGCTCCCAGGTTCAATGAAGATTGCTCCTGTGGTTTGACCAGAGTTCTGACGGTGCTACAGAAGGTTTACTACCCCCAAACCCTCAATCCTAAAGCCCTAAATCCTAAAGCCCTTATACAACCCTGGACCCTAAAGTCCTAAATCTTAGGCCCCGCGTCGTTTTCCTCAAAGGGGCTCCGAATCGGGAGGTTGGTGTCTCAAGCCTCATGGGTTTAGGGTTTACAGGTTTTGGGTTTGGGGGTTTAGGGCTGGTCTTCTTACGGGGAATGCGTTTGGATGTGGGCGCTGATTTTGGGGGCCTGAAGAACTAGAGAGCACATTCTGATTTACACTTGTGCAGGGACTAGTGACTACTGCAGAAGGGGATGAGGGAATACTATTACCTATCTTAGACCCCCAACTACCTTCTAATGTGCCCTGTATACCCACCAGTAAGGACCATAAGGGCTTTGTTAAAGGGCCGTTTCGGGGTTCTGGATCATTCACACCTTTACAGTTGTAGGACTAAGGTCGGTTGCAAGACAAGCTAAGCTGCTGACCTCCTGGCCCAGCATATGCTACAGGGGCCTTAATATTTCGGGTAGGGTTGGGAGATGCCTGATACACTAGCTACATCGGGACCACAACGGGACATTAAAGTAATTACTCGGACCCCTACAAGTATAATAACAAACTTTATGGATTCATTCGCTCAGTTATCAGCTGTTCCCTAAAGCTCCAGTTGCTGAAATACTGGATTGCTGGGTTCCAGCTTGAATTCAACTCGAAATTGGCGGCAACATCTAAATCCTAAATCCTAACCCCGACAACCCGAAATCCTCAAATTCTAACCGCTAAGAACATAAATCCTGAACCCCAAGTGTCAAAGTTCACTTGTGACCATCAAGAAATACTTCGGACCTGGGAACTCTAGCTGCCCCAACGCTGAACAGCACAGTCTACAATGTCAAGCCTGACTTAATGATCTCAGAACCAGATGTAGATTATTTATGGACGTCCGAGATTTCGGTGAAGTATATCTTATACTTTAATTTCTACAATCTCTATCATTTATAGTGTTACTATCATTACTATTTTTTTACCACGTTTCTGAGCGTTTCGGCCCTTGACTCCTGCAATTCTTTCGAGGCGCCGCCACAACTAAGCGTCGCGTGGCAGTCTCTGTGGTGCTGGGATTGTGTGCTTGGCGCAGGGCCGCCTCAAGATCTGGGTTTCGGGGTTTAGGGTTCGAAGCCTGCAATCTACATGAGGTGGCGGGCTGTGTTGGGGAGTCCGG
Organism: Symbiodinium sp. clade A Y106; assembly: GCA_003297005.1. Classification (NCBI taxonomy): domain Eukaryota; class Dinophyceae; order Suessiales; family Symbiodiniaceae; genus Symbiodinium; species Symbiodinium sp. clade A. The sequence goes on from BGNK01005644.1 coordinate 4,243, forward strand.
AGTTGAATCTAGTCATTCAAGTTAAGGACACCACCCTACACCCTGAACCCCACATTTCTCTATGCTGGCGGTTCTGGAGCCACGGAAGCTGAAAAGATACCCGGTCCCCAGCTTGTCCAAACTCCACTTTATCCCTCCGGACACTGGAACTCGTGAAAAACACTCTGCATCAACCCACAGTGTATTGAGGGTTTAGTGTACAGTGATAGTTGTAGGACATAAAAATTTCACACACGCACACACACAGAGAGAGATGTACATATATAGTGTTATATATATACACTAACATACATACATGCATACATACATGCATGCGTACATACATACATACGTACAGTGGCTTGTCGCGTTGCCGGCTGTTTTAGGTGGGAAGGGTTTCAAATTCTATTCCTTAGATCCTCTGAGGGTCGAAGATTTGTTCACGGCACCGGACTAACGATCCCCACCCACTCAATCCCATATACGAGCGTACCTGAACCATCGAAGCCGGAACTCCTAAAAACCTAAAGCCATAAACCCCAAACCCTAAACACATATTAGGGGACTTTTCACCCCACTTATAACTACCCAGCCCTAAACCCTAAACCCTAAACCCCTGTTTCAAGAAACCCCTAGAGCCTAGAGCCTCCTTCGAACACCAGAACATCCTGGTTTGTCTGGCCTGCTCTTCGGCCTGCAGAGGGAGCACATCCGCAGCCACCCGCGACAAGATCTCAAGGAGCATCTCGCTTCCTTTTCTCCCCGGTTTAGGGTTAGGGGCTGGGGGCTCATGAGAAAAACCTGCATCAAACTCATCAAATCCGAGATTGAAAAAGGCGCACCAGCTGCATCGCCCGAAAATGGAAGTCGCAGTTTAATCAAAACCAGAAAACTTGTTAAAGTTATTGAAGAAATTCAAACTTCGAGAGACGTTCAAACTCTGATTTCAGATTTTCCTTGAAATTTGCAAGTTTGGGCGGTAGCTTCTGCAAGTAAAACTGCAAACGGATTCGCCAACTTCTGCTGATGTCGCCTTTTGCAGGAAAGAGAACCCGACTTGCTTTCCTTGATCGTGCTCCCCTTCAAGACTCCCCTTGAAGCCTCCCTCCCACCCTGTCTGACCCTAGCTCTTGAACCCCACACCCTCGGCCCTGATCCCAAGGCCCTAAACCCTACTTGTGGCCCAAGAGACCTACCTTCTTTACGGAACTGTATACAAATAGAGAAAACCATAATCAGGAGCCCTAAAAAGGTAGGCCTTTTCGGCTAGAGGCAAACCCTAAACCCTGAACACTAACCCCTAGACCCTAAACCCCAGACCCTAGCCCCTCTAGCCCTGAACCCCAACTGTTGCCCGGAGACCTGCTAAGTCATCGAGGCTTTCGAGCGTGGCACCTGCATCCCACCAGGAGGGCTTTGGAAAAAAACGGGCCTTGAGTGACCGTCCCTTTAGAGGGTTCCTTTAAAGGCTTAACTTATGGAGGGCTCCCCTACAGGCTTTAGCATACAGGGCTTAAGAGAGTACGTAGCTTCGGATGGGAGCTCAGGGTTTAGGAAGTCTCGGATTCAAGGTTCTAGGCCTAGGTGTCAGAATGGCTTACGGCAGTGAACCCCCAAAACTGAAAAATGTCAATTCAAGATCGGCCGAGTGGTGATGCTGGCTTGGTGAATGCAGCTTGCAAAAACCAGCAGAAACCCAAGCGCAAAAACCCTACCTTGACACTGTGTTGCACCGTGAGATACCGTGAGCATACTGTATGCCCTCTGAGCCTTACAATGACCGGTGACTTTGCATGATTCTGATCAGTCGCAAATCATAGCAAAACGCACTACAGCATTGAATGTCTCCTAATCTTCATCTGTAGAAAGCCGCTGCGTCATTGTAGCTGCCCTTGGTGGGGCTCTGGCCGTGTTGAACTCACCCACTATAACTCGAAACTTCCACACCCGTTACTGGGTTCTTGTTAAAGGATGTGCTTTAAGTTACCATAACAACGAAACTCGAAACTAGAGGATTTACTATAGATCCCTATTAGGGTAACGTAGCTTAAATTCCTTCACAAATTAAGCTACCCTCCTCCCAGTTCCGCCTTGTCCAGCCGGAACGCCAGTCAACTGGAAGTTGACCTTTGCTAGAGGCTTGGAGCTTCGAGCTCGTGGTAGTTCAAGGTTCAGGGTTTAATGTAGGAACCTGATTAAGAAACCTTGGGCCTTTATTAGGGTTCCTTATATGAATCCTACTATTTTGGGGTTACAGGGCCAGGGTTTCTTAATCAGGTTCCTGTATTAGGGTTTACGGCTTAGGGTGTAGACAACTTAAATCTGTTCGGGCGCTCAGATGTTGTCGGCTCTATGATATCAGCATTCGCTGGCAGATTACAACGGCTGACTCCTGTCAGGGCTGGGATCGGCACTTGCTTCACGCGTGTGCAGGCTAAGAGTGCAAAACTTCCACCGTTTGGCTTCCGAAACGGTTCTCCGTTGATCCATGTGAGAGCTGCGCGAAAAACGTGGGCCCAAATGTAGCTTCTTGAGGATAGTATCTTTATTGCTAGGGCCCCGAATCATGACGTCCCAACAGGAACTTGAGCAAGCTTGAACCCTGGTCTTGAAACCCCAAGTCGAAAGCCCCTAGGCAATCCTCAATCGATAACTAAGACACAAGTCGTGAATCGGGTGATAACGCTGATGACGACGATGCTGACATTGATGGTGGTGCTCATGACGATGAACAAGACTGCTATGCCGACAATGACGATGAAGACGACGGTGAATATCCTGCTGGTGATGTTGCTGATGATGCAGGCGGTCGTATTTTTATCATGCCCTTATAGTCCCTGATATGATTGTGTAACAGTATGCCCCAAGACTCTGGTCTTATAAAAACCGCACTTGAAGGCACTGTTCATGACAGTCCCGAGCTAGATGACCAGGAGAGGCACCCAGCGCAGGAGAATGTCGGGTGCTGGCATGGCCAGGAACTCCAGCAGCGCCTTTACAAATCCTACGCTTCATGGGGCTAAGGGGCCGGGAGGCGAAGAAGGAATGGGGTTCAGGGTTTGGGGGTTGAGGGATTCGAGGGTTTGGGGCTTAGGGTTGCGAAGATTCTAGCATTCCTCTGAGTCACGAAAGGCTACCGGGGGGATGGCCTGCTATATAGTACAAGAGAAGGGGTTTAATAGGTCTGAGTAGGATTCCAGTAGGATTGAAGGTTATGCCGTACTATGCCATGAGGGCAGATCAAGGAAGAACCATCACCATATGCGAGGATGGAAGCTCCTAGACAAGATGATGTTCGGGCGCAGGAGAACTGAGACGGGGTAAAATCGACAAAGCTCGGCTCTACATGGGCTCACGACAATGGGGCTGGGGTATAGCTATATAGGGACTACAACAAAGCGATACTGTTAGTATTCACTCCTGCCTCTACATGATTTTCAAACTGTGGTGGAATACTGCCGCTGGGCCCTGCATATAAGCCTGAATCACTATCTTACAGTGACTCGGCACAGAAGAACTGGGACTTCTGTGATGATTGGTCGTATATGGGCTTTGACAATTTCAGTAGGGTCTTGGAGGATGCTCAAATCTGTCTACATGAGGAATAGGAATGGGACACTATGCCTAATCGTTCCGACCCCTAAGTATCTGAAACATCGGACCGAGCATCTGCAACAGAGCCTTGCTGCACAGAAGTATTGGCCTCCAGGCCTCCGAGAGCCTCAAGTTAAGCTTGAAATCGTGTATCCCGAAGCTTTTAAATCCAAAACCCGAAGTTTCATCATCCTACGCCTCTAACATTAAAAAATCATGAGAGCCTCAGTGACACTGAAGTTTGGTAGGAATGCCGAAATCGGGCCGTCAAGGTGGTGCTTGGGGTTTTTTCAGAGGTGCTCATGATCCGGATTTCCTTGTTTCAAGGGTCTTACAATGCGGATCTTACTATATGTAGTTGGTGTCTACATTACGTAGAGCCTGGGGAGAACAAAGAAGACATGAATCGACCAGTCGGAAATCTTCAACCCCAGCAACCCAAAACCCTAAACCCTGCACTCTGAGCCCCAAAGAAACTGTCGCGGGCTTTCCTACAGCAGAGCCTCGTGGGGCAGAAGGAGTTTCGAATAGTCCTGCAAAGGAGCAACGCTTTGCTTTAAGCGATGCTCAGAGGCTTGCAACAGGCATGGTTCCAGCATGACATGTTCGGGCTAAGGCCAACAACCCTAAAACCCCTGAGGCGCCCTGGAACAAGGGGTTACCAGAGGCAAATGCAACCAGCGACAATGTGTGGGAAGTTTGTGTTTCGCAAGCCCTGTACGCGCGGGCGGCGGCCTGTGGTCGCGTGCTATCGCAACCCACTTAATTTTTAACCCTGAACCTTGACTAAACCCTAAACCCTAGCTCAAACCCTAAACCCCTGGAACTTCCCCGAAGTCCTGCGCCCTTTGATTCGCCCACGGCCCGGCCATGACATCAATGCACCCGACGATGCTCTTGGCCACGGGGTCGTGCTCCCTTGTAGCTGCTTAGCTGTTTATAGGCTTTACCCAGAGGCCCCAAAGTAGTTCCTTTTTGGGATTACCTTATAGAATTCCAAATATGAACCCCCAAAAGGAACTACTTTGGGGCCTATGGGTAGTGAGGTTTTAGTGAGGTTTAGGGTTGCGATTCAGGTTTGCAGGTTGGTGGAATTGTAAGGCTTGGACCTGTCCTTGTGCCATTCTGAACATTCTTGAGGAACTGTCCTTTTCAAAGTCGTGTTTTTCCCGAACATCTTGCATTCCTAGAAGCACTTTTGTTTGGGGGAGCAGTCCTAGTTAGTCGATGTCCCTTAAGGTCCTAAATAATTATCTATTCTTCTATTCCTCGGAGCTTGTGCGAATCGGGTTGCCGGACCAATCTTCGGCCAGACCTTAAGCCCTGAACCAGGGTATCCCGCCAAGACCTAAACCCCGAACTGTGGAAACCTGAAGCCTAGACAGGCATTCTGATTCTAAGCCCTAAACCCATAGGCCCCAAAGCAGTTCCTTTTTGGGATGCCCTTATAGAATTCTGAATATGAACCCCAAAAAGGAACTACTTTAGGGCCTATGGGTAAGGCCTAAGCAACTGCAAGCAAAGGACGACCTGACCTCACCACCAGATTCGAAACCATCGGCCCCAGTCGTCTCAAAGTGATCTACTTTCAAGCTCCCTAAACCCTAAACCCTAAAACACTAACACCCTAAACCCCTAAACCCTACACCCCTAAACCCTAAACCCCAAACCCCGAAAACCCTAAAACACTAAAACCCTAAACCCTAAACACCTAAACCCTAAACCCTAAACCCCTAAAACCCTAAAGCACTAAAACCCTAACCCTAAACCCCTAAACCCTAAACCCTAAACCCCTAAAACCCTAAAACACTAAAACCCTAAACCCTAAACCCCTGAACTTTTAAACTAGTTGCTCTTCGGGTGGTGGAGAACCACTGCCCTGGAATTAGGGCTTAGGGTTTAAGCGGTTTAGGCGTTAAGGGTGTATTTAGGGTTTAAGGGGTTTAGGCTTTAAGGGGTTTAGGGTTTAAGGGTTTAGGGTTTAAGGGTTTAGGCTTTAAGGGTTTAGGGTTTAAGGGCCTAGGCTTTACGGGTTTAAGGGCCTAGGCTTTAATAGAGTTTAGGGTTATGGTTTAAGGCTGTACGTTTTTGGGGCTGTAGGATTTGGGGTTGACCCCATCAACCCCAAACAAAACCGTAAAAGAAACGAACCTAAGGATCGTGATGCTGTCCCAGGAGCGAGGGAAGCTCCCGCGACCCAACCGTGAAATCTTCAGCCGCAGCCACCCAGTTGCATATTCTCCTGGAAAAGTGGTGAGAGTTTCCGAAAATTAGGGGTACCTTATTGTGGGGGTCCGTAGAATAAGGATCCTACTGTTTAGGGTACTGTATTATTCTCCTGGAGACAGCCCGAAGCCGCTTTGATTCTTAGACCCTGAGCGAATGAAGCTTAGGAAGGTGTGAAATACCAAACTCACAAGTCTGCACACGAATGCACACGCAGATACAGGACAGAGACAGATATGGAGACAGTCACTGAGACTGAGGAAGAGACACCACACACACACACAGACACACACACACACGCACACCCACATGCACACACACACTCGCGCATGCATATAGACCACCCCAGGCCCGAATCAAGGCATGCAAGTCAGCTAACCAGTGAGCTCCGAACTGTGAAACATTGCCCCAAGCCCTTTAATCTCTGCTCCGAAACGAATATAGGGGCCTTGAAAAGTAGACTAGTTCTCCATAGATAGATATATATATATATCATATACTTATAGTTGTATTTGTTTGTATGCTATAGCTGTAGTCAGGAACTCTCAGAATTACAGTATCACGCCAAGCTGCCTTAACTCTACGAGAAAACCCGGAAACTGAAGTCAAAACCCTGAACCCTCAACCCGGACCCCGTAAATGGAAACCTTCTGGGTTTGAAGGCAACGCTCTGCGACAGAATTGAAGCAACGAAGGGTGTCTGACTTCTGGGCTGAGGATAACAAAGGCTTTTTGGCTTGGGGGTAAGGTTTAGCTCAGGGTTTAGGGCTTCGGGTTCGTGAACAAAGACAAGAGGGCGGAGAGTTCAGTTTCTCAGGGTGAAGGGTTCAGGTTTGGGGGTCGAGGGCCTGAGGTATCGAAATCAGGGCGTTGGCTTGAACTGCCCGGGGCCTCAAGTGAAGCAGCAGCGACCATCAGTTCAGCACTTCCCCTCGGCCTCTGTCACCCTGCCTCTTCGCAATCATACGAGGTGCGGCATGCCGACATGTCCCTTGCTGGTACTGGTTCTTGGTGCTGCTGCCGTTGGTAGTGTCGGCGAGCCAGAGGAATCTCTGTAAGTTAGCTCTGATTTCATGGAAACCCCTAAACCACAATAAAGAAGCTTTCGCCACCCCCAAAAGGCCCACAACACCCCTGGAGTCATACTGTCGGGGCCTTAATAATTAAAATGCAATAAGGAACCCCCAAAGCAGTATAGGTAATTATATAGGCCCCTACAGTAGAGGGACAGGGATCACCCCACAGCCGACTTCAGGGTCCTCCTCGACTCGAGCGTCATCGCCTCGATACATATGACTTTCAGAAACAGAGGTTTTTTGATTAAACACCCTTGATATAGGGGTTTAGGGTTTAGGGTTTAGATGGAACTGTGCTTTATTTGGCATCTTTGGCCGGTGGCTACATCGAATTGAGGGAAGCAGCTTCTGCAACCGGCAGACCACTCTGAACCCTAAATCATACGATCCTTCTGCCCTAACAGCCCTAACACGCGAAACCCGTCTTGGTTGACAGCCGCCCAAACAAGGCTGAGATGACGAGGCGGTGGCTGAGGAGCTCTTGTGGGAACGGGCCCGCGCGAGACAGAACAAGACAGCGGCGCACGTTATCAGACTTGTTTTGCTTATGAAGCAGGATTGATTGTAGTTCCTAATAGTCAGTAGTGAAATTCTCGAACAGCCCTAAAAACATGACATACATACATGCATACATACAAAAAACAGAAATATATATATATATGCATATGTATATGTACACACAGATGTGTATATATATATATATATATATATACATATGTATGCATGTATATGCACACAAGATCGCATATTCACCCTGTTCCATATCATGAGTTGTCGCCTTGGGGTCGGGATGCATGAATCCCTGAACCCCAAACTGGACCATAAGAGCAGCATAATCCGGGTGTTAAATGCCTACCCAGGCGAGCCATGTCTGGGCTCTGCCCAGATACCTCGAGATGTGCTGGCAGCTCGGGGGGCACCTCCAAGCGACACAAGGAACCCAATGGATCAATTTCGGGATTGCCAACACTACAGAGGGGAAGTTGTGGGTTAGTAATTTGGCGACGTATGCTATGATCTTCTGTATTATTGTCTTTCCAAATCAGCAACCCTTAACCCCAAGCTGAACAGCACCTCCACATGAATCTCCACGTCGGCGGTCAGAGTGTTCTGCGATTCAGAGCTGAAAACTGTAGTCTGCTTTCGGGGTTGATAGCATGCGACGTTTTAAGGGTAGGGTTTACGGTTGAGAGTTTACGATTCAGTGTTCAGGAATGCTGCAGAAGAGATCTGGGTGGTTTCGCGACAGAGGTCCCCGACAATACACCTTGGATACTGCCCCCTCCTGGTAACAGATGAATAATATCGTATCGTTAATATTATATATGTGTGTATATATACCCATAAGAGAAGCGCCATTATAGACTCTTACGGTATGGACTTCGAGATCATCCGGTCCGGTTCTTGCCCAGACCCGCTTCCTGAAAGCTGAAGTATACCCCGACGGGCCCCAAAAACTAGCCCCCGAAATCCGCAAACCTACATGGAAGCGAAGAAAGAATGAATCGCTTAATAGTTTACCTGAACATTGGGATTCAGGTTTAGTCCTGCCCTAAATCCTAAACCCTAAACCCTCGGGGCTCTGAGAGCTAGGGTTTTCTAGGTCCTAGGGATTACACACTGCCTCAGAAATCTCGACGATCCTGATTCGAATTATAGTATGAGGGGCCTCAAAACCCTATTCTAAATATGAAGGCCCCTTTATTATAAACCCTACAAGTCCTAGACTGACTGGGCCCTAACACCCTATTCTAATTATGAAGGCCCCTATATTATATAAACCCTACAAGTCCCACCCTCGTCCTGCTTGCGGATCTTGTCACCCTTGATCTCCTTTTGAGGTCGCTGAGTCAGGGACTTCTAGGGCTTATACTAAAGGGGCCTTCATAATTAGACAAGGGTTTCTTTAAACGGGACTATAAGGGCTACTATGGGGGGTAAGATTAGAAAAGGGGCCTTAATAATTAGAATAGGGTTTTGGGGTGAGAATATAGTATAATTCGAATAAGGAACCCCCAGAATAGTATAGGTAACTAAATTGCAGGGTGCTGACTTCGGAGGCAAAGCGATCTCCGGGTTGACTGGGCGCTTGGATTGCAAGCTCTACCACGATGCCTTCCGGCTTAGGGTTTAGGGATTAGGGTTTAGGGTTTAGGGTTCTTCCGCAGTCACAATAAAACAAACTGCAGGCTAGTCAAAGCCCCTGCCGCCTGATTTAGTGACATGCATATTCAACAGCATGGTAAGGGCTGGCAAGTCAAAGATGCGGGGGCTCCGACATGTGGCATCCCCGATTGAAATCTTACGCCGAACGGAATGTCCTTCTCTTTGTTCAACACCGTCGACACAGAAAAGGACACGGCACCGAAGAGGTCGTAACCTTTGCGGCGGCACTGAATATGCCATTCAAGAGCTTGCTCGGCTAATGGGTTGCATATCGTTAGCTTTTCAGCCCCGTGGTAGCACTGCCACTTTGTTGGCAGATGGCTTGAACTTAGGTATCTTCTTGCAAACTAGACGTGTATTTGGTGGAGCCCATATAGGCTCAACGGAAGGCCTCAAGCCACTAGTCACTAGCCCCGAACGGTGCGAAGTTCAATCCCGGAGGAGGATGAGTAATGCCAATGTAAAACCTGCAAGGTGAGATCGGCCAGTCTTCGGAAATCCCGCGATATGCCCTGCGGAAGCTTCTTTCCGTCCCAAGCTAGCAATAACAAAGAAAAAACAAGCCCAGTAGTTCTAACACCCTAAACCCTAAACTTTGGACCGTTTCGCCCAAGAAACAGATCTTAACCTTCCGAAAGCCTGAACCGTTAAACCCGTCTACTAACCATAACTCTGGGTAGCTTCCAGAGGAGCACGGCAAAGTGACGTTACTCAAGAAGATGACGGCCTCAGTTCGTCGGAAGGTTTTGGGGGTGTACATAGGGCCTGGGATTCTAGGGTTTGTTTAGGGTGTGAGGTTTGGGGTTTAAGGCGCAGGGTCTGGAGTTTTGGTTTTGGGGTTCAGGGTTTTGGGGTTTAGAGTTTAGGGTTTAACAGTTTGTGGGTTTAGGGGTTTAGGGTTTAGGGCTGTATGCATGTTGGATCTAAACCCTTCTCTCAGCAACACTCCCTCCACGGCAACCCACATCCTGGCTATGAAGACGAACTCTTAAACCCCAAGCCCTTAAACCACAAGAACCCAACCCTAAGATCACAGTTTAAGGGCGACATACTTCGCAGGGGGCTTCCGGGGAGTCTGCTCACGGCGGCAGCCGGAAGTCAACGACAAAACATTTACGACTACAGACTTCAGCTGCATCTGCCAGCGCGTAGTTGTTGTGGGGCCGCATTTCAAGTTTTTCGTAACATAGAACCAGCAGGGACGCTTAAACAAAAGTACGGTCTGCTAGGGTTGATATCCAGACCCCGCGCAGCGAAAAGTTAAATTTTGGCAGGTTAAGGTATGCAACGCTCGAAGCCCCAAACCCCAAACCATACGTCCGTCTGACCCATAACACCCAACAGTAACTTAAGATGTGCCTACATTAAATTACCATGAAACACGAATTCTGATAATGCCCATTCAGATTTAAAGCCCTAAACCGAGCAAACCCGAAATCTCAACACCCCCCAGGGCCGCCACGAGGATGGCAGGGAGAAGACTATTCCTTGGAGCCAGGCCGAAAACGGGTTTAGGGTTTGTAGTGGGGCCTTAGGGCCGGATATTCAGGGCTTGGGCGCGAAAAGCCTTTAGCCTTTTATGCTTTAGGGTTTTGCAGAGGGCAGGAATAGAGCTTTTGTATGTGTTTGCAATCTTTAGCTAATTTGGCGCTTGACGTCTTTGATTTGTTTGTCGGGGCAGGGGGTGGGCTTCATAATCAAGGGTTGATAGGTTTCATTTCTGCATGTGTCAATGAGGCTACGGCCTCGTCCTCTGCAATCAACGAAGGAACGAAGTAAAGAACCAAGGAAGGAAGGAACAAAGTAAGGAAGGAATGAAGAACGGAAGGGAAGATGTACCGAAGGAAGGAGCCAACGAGCCAGCTAGCGAACGAACAAACCAAAAGAACGAACGAGTTCATTACTTAATGAAGACAGGCATCTGCCTACCGACCGACCTACCTACCTGCCTGCATACCTGCCTCACTGCCTGCCTACCCACCTACCTACCTAATAATACCTAATATGATCTACCATTGTTATACAGCCACTTACGCCTATCCGTTTAAACTGCCCACACTCGCATCAGTGATGGCAATGGCATGCAGCCTTCGTTTGAGGAGAACGATGGGGAACCCCAACAACTGCCTATCCGATGGCATCAAAGACGCTTGCCCTGCGCGATGTCCCCCGGTTGAAGGAGGAACTTCCCTGGGCATGCAGGAATCACCTGGCCACCACGGTCGGGGCAACCCGAACCTGATGATGACTAAAGTCTGCCTGAACCCCATAAAGTTGAGGCTCCAGGATTGCTTTGGGAGTGCTTGGAGGTTCATGGGTAGTTGTAAGTGGGGCTATCAGTCCCCTAATATGGGTTATACTTATAATACTCACCTTACTTATAACTCCACTTAGAACTACCCCTGAACCTCCAAGTAACGGACCATTCTTGTCTCTCCCTCGGCAAACGTTCAGACCGAGCTGACTCTAAGCTCCATGGAGAGGAAAACTCGAAGGGATAGGGGATACATCCCCCAACCATCATAGTAATCCCAACCTACTCCGCATATGGTTTAGGGTATAGGGTTTAGGGGTTTAGGTTATACTTACGTAATTGTTTCTGGGGCTGCAGATTTCAGGGCAGTTGGGTTTATATTTTCGACATCTGTCTGGCTCCCTTGCAATTCCCATCAATTCCCTTTTAACTAGGGTTATACATTAAGGCAACTGTAGTTACTTAGGACCTTTGGAAAACACCCGGGGGGAGCCTGTCGGATCGCCTGGCACAGAGCCAGTGCGCGTCCTGCGCTTCTTTGGATGCTCAACTACGGGAAAACTTGGGGTTTAGGGTTTCAGGTTTTTGGTTTGGGGTGAGCCGCCGCCAAAAACGGAACATAAAAACCTAACGCCCCGAAACCCCGAATCCGTAAACTCTTCTTGGCAACTATGTGTCCAAGTGTAGGATTCGTGGTCGGCAGCTCATGTATGATCGACTGCTTTGTACAGTTCCACTCTCGGTTCCTTTTGTGCTTTAGGTTTTGGGTTCAGGGTCTTGCAGAGATCTGCCCCCCCCAAGCCCCAAACCTCAACGTAATCCCTCAACACCAGAACTCTAACGCCCGAACCTCTTTAACCCGACTAAACCTCGAAACCCCGAGCCCCGAAGCCTCGAGAGCCCTAACCCTGGAACTCTCAACCCCAACCCCCAAACCTCCAGAACCTTAAACCCGCGAGCCTAATTTGAGGATTACTCGGGCTGGGATAGAAATAGTTACCGCCATAGTTGTCTCAAGTGGAAGGTTTTACCATAAGTCCCATGATCCTCTAAGGGCTGTGGCAGAAACCTCTACTATATGTGCTTGAACAGTTTGCAATTCCCCCCTAATGTCAGTGTACCATAGTACTGTAACCCCTCAAACCTTACAGAGGCCTTGTGCAACAGTATTGTCATGTAAATGGCCCTATATTACTAGGCCCGTCCTTCTGCTTCCCTCTCATCCAAAGGCCACAAGCTGAGAGGATGGACTTCCGATGCCTGGCCGTGGCCGGGGCGTTACGAAAGTTGAAAGGTTCAACTGAATGCTCAGCATTTTTTTTTTTGGGGGGGGGGGGGGTNTAGGATTCGAGACTATAGGTAGGGCTTCTTTAGAATTTGGTGGGGGGGGGGATAGCAGGTTTCCGGTGCTTCATTCGTGTTTGGGTGTTTTTAGAGCCTTCACATCTTAAGGAAGGAACCCTGCATCCTGAAGGCGTGAAACCCCAAACGGCCCAACCCCTGTTAACACCGGGTACTTGCTAGAGTCCGAAAGTCCTCGAATTCCACATACTCCAAAGCCCTAAACCCTAATCTCCGCGACCATAAGAAGTTACTGTCCAAGCTCCAAAGATCCGAAACCCTGAACCCTGAAACTCCAAAAAGTCAGAAGACGTATTGAACCCTTAAGCCCGAAAGCCTTACTTAGACCCTGCATAGTAGCACCCAGAGAACCCATAGTCCCCTATAGAGACCTTGTTTGAAACCCCCCAACCCCCCGTTCCAGCCTTGGCGACGAAGGGAGGCGGCTGTTCGACTCGTCCCGGATCGGCCCACTGGGGTGGCACAGCTGAGGCGCTCTCCTTCGGCGCTTTTTGTTGGCGCTTTCGGGGCTTAAGGATTTACGGATTTAGCGGTTAGGGCTTAGGGTTTGGGGTTTAGGGGGCTCTGGGGGTCGTCTACCCTGAACCCCAGGGCTGTGTTCGAAAAGCAACAGAGGGCTGCACTGTAATGGTTAGGAGAAGGTGTCTGTTGGTATTGTATAGTACAGCTTATATAAGGACTACAAGGGAACCTTAACCTACCAAAGCCTGCCTTGTTGTAGGGCCCCTCTAACTTTCATAATCAGGGTTCATAATGAGAACCTACAAACAAGTAGGGTTTAGTAGTTTCCCAGACCCCCGGGAGGATCTAGAAAGTAGATCCCCTAATTTGGGGCCCTATACTACTAAGGGTACTTTAGAGGAACCCCCATTAAGGGATCTACTTTTTGGATCCTCCCGAGGGTCTGGGTTAAGGAATACAGTTGCTACTCATTCCGACGCAACTGCCCAAGCGAGCCGGACGTGAATTGGGAAACCCTGGGCCCTCTGAGAGCTGCGAGGCTGAAAGCTTGGGGTAACATAGAGGCCTTAGTAATTACCTATACTATTTTGGGGAGGGGTTCCTTACTATAATTATAGTACAATATATGTCACAAAAACCGATTCTAATTATTAAGGCCCTTATAGTACATATAGTACATGTGTAGGGATTGCGGTGTTCGGCTCCTGGCCGCAAGAGAATGCGGTTTTGCAGACGCTTGGAAATCACAGGATCCCCTAGAAGAGTTCCTGAAGACAGAGCACAAGAACCTTAATGGTTTAGGGTTTAGGGGTCTCGTCTTGCAATGTCGTTTCAGCGCTAGGGACACGGGGGTACCATGGGTGTAGCAGGCTTTGCATGAACCGAGCCGTTTAGGGTTTAGGGACTCCAGCAAGTAAGCCAGCCCCTCACAAGGCTCTAAAACTCATGTACCGTGCCATTTTTCTACCCCCCCCTTAGAACCATAGTAACAATAGTATGTTTAACATTCTCTTGATTGGGTATATGAAGAAAAACAAAAAATCCTAAGGAGACTATAGATTTGGGGATCCGATCCTGAGTTTGGAAGACTCCGCCATAGACGACCGCCAGCAGGGCACCGTCCTCTCTCCCGGCTGTGGCTTGGGCGGTTGTCTTTCGATTTGCTGGTCGAGGAACCCTAAACCCTAAACCGGAGGGTCTGCGCCGAACCCCACAACCACAAACTTAAAGCCTGAGCCCTAAACCCATTAAAACCCATTACCCCTAAACTCTCAACCCGAAACCCTAAACCCCCAAGTCAATTTCTGCAAGGCTTCCTAACCTGGGGCTTTCAAACTTGCAACTTCAGGCTTTACGGGTTTAGGGCTTTAGAAGTCGTAGGGCTCGCGGGTTTTAGGGTTCTGGGGTTTTAGGGTTCTGGCGCTGCAGGGCATTTGGTGCCAATTTAGGGTATTTGGGGCTTTCATTACCTTTTTGGAAGCGGATTGTCGGTTCGTGCGCTGCTACAGATTTCGTGGCATTCCAAAGGATGGGAGAGCCTTCGGGATTTGAGCTTGGAGTTTGGGGTGGCGTCGGCAAGGCAAGCCACAGAGAGGGTTTGGAATTCCGGCTTGCGAGTCTTTCGGGTTTAGGGTGGAGATTCGTTGGGGTTTGGGGCTTAGGGTTTAGGGAAGTTTACCTGATCACAGCGCAGCCCTGCTGTGAGGAAGATGTCCAGCATGATGACTGGAGCCTGCTGAGTATGACATAGCTAGTTTCAGAGCCTCCCCTTGCTTCCGGCCTGAGTTGAAGGGAAAGAAGAGCTTCACGTGCGGGATTTCAAATTTACTTGCGAAGCCGCCTTGACAGACTTTCGCCCCTGATTTTTACACCAACTTACACCATCAAACGATTCGGCATTCAATGTCGAAGGTCCAAGGCATAGTAGTGATACTCATGTCGACAGTGACTGCATTACGCTAGCTTCTAGTAATGACGATGAGGACAACGGTATTCTCCAGCGCCCTCCTGGTCATCGTCCAGCTGGTGGATCCGGTGCCTGCAGTATATAAACTTACACACGGGCTTGAAGCGGCTCATGGTTTAGGGTTCGCTTCTGCTTTAGGCTGTGAAGATCAAACCGCACAGTTGGATGCGCATGTATGAGCATTGCACATGGACGGATGGATCGATGGATGGATGCAGTTGTGGACGGAAACGTGTGTGCGTGTGTGTAGGCATGCATGCATGTATGTGTGTGTATGTGCATAAAGATATAAACATGCACATACGTGCATGCGCAGATCCGGTCAACATGCAAATCGATATGTGTTCATATCTGTCCTCTGGTACGCATGTCAGAGTAAGAGACTGAATCAGACCTCACGAGCGAGCGTGACGCAGATTGTGAGATAGACACACCGACCGAGAGAGAGAGAGATGCAGTGGTATATATATATATGTATACGACTGTGTATAGATAGATATGATGCATATCACATGTTCGTTAATGCAGTTGCGTTGAACTGCTATGCCAAAATGCCTGCAGACAAAGCCACCTGCCTAACCACTGCAAGTGCTGATTCAGCGCTGATTGCTCCCATACATACTCTTTCATCCATGTAGGACGGCTGATTCTTAGAATCCTCAGGGTTTGCTCTTATGGAAGCCTTGAAAGCTTTAAAGAAAGTCATTGAAACCCTAAAACCCTAAACCCTAAAACCCTAAACCCTAAAACCCTAAACCCTAAACCCTAAAACCCTAAACCCTAAACCCTCTGAAAAAAAACTTGGACACGGCTGCATTGCACGGATCATACGGCAGCGGTCGCCGTAGACTTCGATCTCCCTCGCGGACCACTCGATGTCGTCCTCCTCCTTCCGACTCTGTCGTGGAAGTCTAGGGTTTAGGGTTTAGGGGTTTAGGGTATTAGGGGTTTAGGGATTTGTGACTTGTGGCTTAGTTTATCAACGAGGTTTCACTGTCAAACCGTAGCGAAACGCCTCCTGTACTTTCTGAGGACCTGGCCACCTGTCCTCTGATTTCTACAAGCAGACTTCACAAGCAAGGTTAGAAGTTATTATGAGTCCCATGACCGTTTAAGTGGAGCAGGCTGTTGTCTACTGAAATCCCAGAAATACTCAGAAACTGACACACCGGCCAACAGTCAAGCTCCCCAAAATCCGGCGCTCAGGTGGAAATTAACTACGGGGGGTAGTTCTCCAAATCAGGGTCCACTATAGAGAACGACCCAGGTACACATCAGAAGCCCCTAGATCCCTCAAACCCCGTCATTTTAAGCTCCGGAACTATCCACCCCAGACCCGGCACTTTCCCTGTCTAAACCCTCAACCCCAACCCTACAAAACCTGAATCCCAAAACCCTGAAGCAATACCCAAACACCTAAATCTACTGCGACTTATCTCAGCCGACGTCCTCGCCACCCTCCTGTGAACTCCTCTTTGACATTGCTTCCATCACAGCCTCGGAAATGCAAGGTTCAAGTATGCATCAAGTGGGGTTTAAAGAAAAACAGGGATTGGAGAATGTTCTACTATCGCCGGGTCCAGGATTTCGAAGCCATAGCATGACGAATTGCTAAGGCATCTATAGTATAAGGTCCGCAGATACCGAGACGCGTTCGCCACGACCTTGAACTGTGAGAGTTGGTGGTTGGCCCACCTCACTGCTGCGGCGGAGGGCTTATGTTATAGAGTTCAGAGTTTAGGGTTTACGGCCCTGGGGTTCAGGGTATAGGGCTCTGCTACTGTTCGCTGCTGAACCAAACTGTTTCTTTATGCATTCATCTGCTGGCCTGCTAGCGTTCGCTGGCTCTTCCTTGTCCCGGCTTGGGGGCCCGGGGTCGGGTCTACTCGTTACTCCGGGATCTTCGAGCTGAGGCCACAAGCTGCTTTTGTCGAGAGCCTTGGGGTCTCGTTTCCCGTTCATCAGCTTGAGACGACGGTTAGGGTGTGTGATCCATGGGTTAGGGTGTAGTGAAGTGGCTAGGGTTTAGGTTTAGGGTCGGGGGTCATGTTTGCTTGGATAAGAGCCGGCCGCCTTCTGAATCCGAATCTATGGCCATCTGCCATTAGGTTTAGGTTCACCACTGGCTTCTTCCGGAAATTTCTATGCACACATCTGGACTGTACATGATGGGTGCGAATAAGCCTGCGCGGGTAAAAAGTACCCACGTAGGTGGTATTACGTTAGACCCTTGACCTCTGACCCTGTCAACCCTAAAACTTTTAGCCTAGGGTCCCTACCTGTGCAGGCACTTTCTAGGCCCGAACCCAAGGCGAATCATTAGTTCAGACCTGCAGGTACAAGAACCCCTGACTTGTGAACCCTAAACCCACCTGGTGAGCAGCTGATCTCCTGAAAGGCCCTGCAGTTTCCAAGCGGTATCCTGGCAGGCCACAGTTCGAAGCGTACAGGGGTCAGAGTTATTTTTGGAAATAGGGCATGGGTGGATATTGTAGCATACTGACCTTGGGCTACAAGAGGATTTGATTGCGAAGTGCTCCGACCTCCATGTTATGATTCGTTTTATGCGTGTTTGGGGTCTCGGGTCTTGGGTTGGTAGGGGACAAAGTGCAGAGTTCTAACTAAAACCCTAAACCCTAACGCTTTTCATTTCAATCAGAAGGATTTCGGTGCTTCTCTGCGGTGGAGATCATGGGTCTGGGCTGGGTACTGCCCCACCCTTTTGCAGACTATACCTGTATAGTCTGCATAAGGGGTCATATTAGGGGCTACATATATATATATATATGTGTGATTATGCTGTATAAATATTATCCAACTGTTGCAGAATGGGGCAGTATCCAAGGTCTAGGGCATTTAGAGTTGAGGGAGATATTGAAGGTGAGAGGCCCGTGGTATCATGTAGAGGTCTGAGACTTCTCATTAATATCATGTCACCCTCGAGTCGCCACAGAATCATGGAAGACTATACTCCCAAACCCTATTTTGATTGCTTCGGATCCTGTACTACTGTTGATGGACAAAATCCTGCATTACCCATCATAAGGAACATACCATAATTCCCATAGTTTAGGGTCCTTAAGGTAATGCAGGATTTTGACCATCAACCGTAGGGGATTGTGGGTTGTCGATTCTGGGGGTGGGAAGGTCAACTGATTGCTGGACCAAGGGATGGGCTTCGGGCTTCAACACAAGGCCTGGAGGACCCTGGTTTGGGGTTTAGGGTTTAGGGGTTTAGGGTTTAGGGGGGTAATTTAGGGGTTTAAGGTTTAGGTGCATTAAGGGTTCGAGGTTGGAGGTTTCGGGTTTAGGGTTGAGGACTTCGATCTAGGGCCAACCTGAAGGGGTTTGGGCTTAGGGCCACGCAATGCCTAGCATTTAGGGTTTTGGGTCTAGGATTCAGCGCCTGCTGCTCCGATCTCGCACGACCACAAAACAGGCAGAAATCCCCACCCCTCAGCACAGAATCCCTGAAGAGTGTGCCCTCTACGACTCGATCTCTTCGCACCTCGTCCTGATGAAGCATCGAGGCCCAATCCCGGGTGAGGAAGGTGAGCCGGCTCTGTGTCTTGTGCAAGAAGCCTGGCAGAAGATCCGGAGCTCAAGTGAATCCAAGAACCTGAAGACCCCACCCTGCAAAAGAAATAGAGGCCTTTCATGTAGAATAGGGCTTTGGGGCCCATCATACTATACTTATAACAAGGAACCCTTTAAAGGATCGGGCTTCGGGTATAGGGTTGAGGGCAAATTCGCTGGCAGAGAGCTGTCCGGACGGCGAAAGCGGCTTGAAAATAAAGGTGCTGATCTTCACCCGATGGATCCCGATGCCCTACCCCCACATACCCTGCCCGAAAGCCTTTTTGTCCTACACCCTCGGACCCATACAAACTCTAGCCCGCACAATAAATTAATTTAGGGCTGAGGCTTTTTTTAAGCTCCTTTTTCCGACTGCAGACTAGGTCCCAGCAAGAAGGCCATTCGGCCAGGAGATACGGCCAGGGTTTAGGGTTTGGGGTTAACTGTGCTGGAATCCTCTGCCGTAAACCTGGCCACGGCTTTCCGGACGTGGCTTCAGGTTTCGGGTTGGTGTCAGCTCTGAAGTCTCCACACTTTGAGGGTTCAGGCTTTAATGCGATTGCTAGAGCTTACCATCTTAAAGGTGGCCGCACATGCTGTTTGCTGTGGGATGCTGCTCTGGATCGAAGGAAAGCTCTGCAGAGTTTAGCGAATCAAACGTAAAGCAAAACAAAAGGGTGCCAGGGGTGCTGCAGGGTTTAGGGCTTTGGGCGATTGTCCGGGAACATCTCGGAAAATCAATGTCAGCACACCGCGATTTCTTGACCCCTGGTTTAAGCCCTTAAACCTGAATTGGTAAACCTCAAGACTCTCAACCCCCTAACCCCTGAACCCCGAGACCCTTAACCCTGAATCCCAAACCCACAAAGCACATCATGCCCTTGGAGCCCTGCACCCTTCGCTTTCAAACGACCAAATACCTATTCCAGTCATGACGGTCCTACAAAGCCCGGTTTTCTTATCAAAACACGTATAAGCCCCTACGAACATCCCACGAAAAGCCTATGAAAACCCTAAACAGACCCGAAACCTCCATAATCCGGGGGCGCCTGTCTTCATGATCTCTGCCAGGCTCAGGTCAAGCACCTATGCGGCTAGGGACCCGGAAAGCGCAGAAGTTGTCATGTTTCACGGCAGCCCCGATATGGTTTCCGGGTTTCCTGGCTTTGAGTTTTGAGGGTTTATAGGTCTGGGATGGGATCTAGGCTTCGGGATGTCCGGTTTGGGTTAGGAGTTGAGGACATCAGCACTACCTCAGACTCTTAACTCAGGACCCCTCTATGGTTTAAAGGCTTATTGGGGAGGGAGGGGGTTTACACAGGGTTCTGACCTAAACCCTAAACCCCAAAACCAATCCGGGAAGGTCCATCCTAGCATGGCCTCCGGCCGCCTTGCCTTGTACCGAATTTAGAAAGGACCCTCGCGGTTTCGAAAGCTAGGAAACCTGAAATGAAATCGACTTAATGCCAGGGAGCCTGAAAGTACCCTACACCCTAAACCCCTGAAGCCCAAGTTACCAAAACCGCTGCAGTCCTGAATCTGCAGCCCAAAGGGGCTTTGCGGTTGCACGATTTCTTCGTGGCCTACGTATCTGATATGAGGATCTGGATACGCAGAATAGGACTGGGGTCGATAATGCTATAATTACATACAGTAAAACTTCATTAGGGTATAAAGCCCTACACCCTACACCCTAAGGTTATGGGTGGTTGTCAAAATTAGGGTCCCTTTTTGGGTACCCTAAATATTAGGTGCCGTACTATAATAAGGACCCAAAAGAAACCATAATTTTGACAACCACCCATATGTCATTGCATAAGAACTACAAGGGGGTTGTTAAGCTGAACCCTGAGTCCTGAGAGGGGTGGCACCTGTGACAGCACTTCCTTGACCAGCTCCGGCCGAACTTCCTCAGATTCCAAAACCAAGGTCCCATGAGCCCGGAGGAGAGATAGCAAGCTCCGGGGTTTCGGGTTTACGGTTTCGTGGTTTCGAGGCTTTGTAAAGACCACGAAGCAGAAGAGGATAACAAAAGTATTATACGTAATCAGCCAGCAAACGTGAATGAATGATGACGTCATCCCATAGCAATAACATCTGTTGAGAAGCAGAACTTTATGCGACAAATAAACGAACTGCACCCTAAACCCTAAACCATGCGAGCCACCCGTCAGACAACATTCAGCCAAGGGTCCAGCAGCCGATGGTGCAGAGCTGCACGCTCCTTCCTGCAAGGTTCCACCACAACGCTGAACCCTGAAACCTACTACAGTGAGCTCGATACTTACCTAGAAGACGTTGTTGAGATATTTTGTATAGTGAAGTATAAAATTAGCATAGTTACATATAAAGGGACTCTATTAGACTATATAGGGGTACTAGCACAGCGACAGCACTGCTTGAGAATTCTGGGGCTGAGTACAAGCCTTATATATTAAAGGATGGAGCATTGCTTCACGAAGATTCTAAGGTTGCCGTGCTTTATGGTCAAGCGCATATCTTAGTATGGAAACAGCATGGGCTCGAATTCCGCAGTCACGTAGTCGTCTCTTCGCGCGCGTTTATGTTGTGGGGATTCCAATTGGCCACTTTGGGTGCCAACTTCGAACAAACAAGTTTGGTTAAGAAACCCAGGGCATCCCCAAGCCGGGAAATTTGTTTATATAACGAAGTGCGCTTCAAAATCAAGACATCGAGGGTCCCCTTCATTTTCCCCAAACCCATTTAGGGTTTGGATTTTGGGTTTCGACCATCCTCTTGTTCTCCAGCTGCTTCGTCAGGCGATTGCAGGAGTGGTCGCTGACCTGCTCATGGCTACATCTGGGGTTTAGGAATTAGGGCAGTTTAGGGAGTTTAAGTGCATCATACGATCGAAGCTCAACGACCCTCACGACCTTATTACTCTCACAACGAAACTTTATGCACTACCCACACTGCCCCATTGTAACTATCTCAACTCTAAGAGATGAGCAAAGGCACAGCAAAGTTGGAACAGAGAACAGGGAGTACTATGTTCCTTTCCCTTCTAATGTTCTAAGGTATACAAACGCCGGGTCTCGGCAGAGAATCAAGGAGAGCAGCAAATGGACTCGCACTGGCACCTGTCAAGCAGACACAGAGACACAGAAACACACACGCAGAGACACAGTCGCAGACCGCGCACACACACACATTAACGCATTAACGCGCACACACACACATGCATGCACAACATTTCCTTGTACTACAAAATAAACATGGGAAACATCTGGAAAGGCAAGCCCAAGTAGGATGCCTGAAGGTCAAGAACGAGGTCCTCGCAGCAGGCCATGAGGAAAGTATACCGCAGCAGTGTGTCCGGGCTTCGGAATGAAAACTAAGCGCTTAGGATCTGGGATTTGAGGCAAAATTCCACATGGGGCTTTGGGGGTGCGTTGCTTGTTGAAGGTCCGGGGTTACGAGTATACGGCTTGGTTTGTGCATGTGGGTGGTTGTCAAAATTATGGTCCCTTTTTAGGTCCCTATTATAATACGTCACCTATTATTTAGGGTACCCAAAAAGGGCCATAATTTTGACAACCACCCATGTAGACTTTAGGATTCATAGCTGATTGGGCTAGCGAGTAGAAGCTTTCAACGGAGCTGCAGTTTCTTTAGGCTGCACAGTTCGCGTCTTGCAGTGGTTCAAGGTGAGCGAGGGTTTCTGGCCTCGCAAGCACAGGATTGATACCAACTTAGTTCTAGCTTCAATAGGCTGCCACCAAAGGAAAGTTCGACACATTCGGTGTTCATGCTTGATGTAATGTCAAGAGCTGTAGCTAGCTCTTGTAGCGCTCACGGCCAGAATAACGTCTGAACCATTTTGACATAGCTATCAACCATATCAGTCACCAGCCGTGCTCTGCAAGGCTCGCGATGCAAATGTTCGAAGCTAA
This sequence comes from Symbiodinium sp. clade A Y106, assembly GCA_003297005.1. Taxonomy (NCBI): domain Eukaryota; class Dinophyceae; order Suessiales; family Symbiodiniaceae; genus Symbiodinium; species Symbiodinium sp. clade A. The sequence continues at coordinate 26,818 of BGNK01005644.1, forward strand.
TGCTTTTCTGGTCGTGAGCTTAGGCTGTCATCGCGGGGGCTGGGCTGACCTCCGAGGTAAAACCACACTCACCTCACGGAAACGAGAAAGGCCCTCGCCTACGAGATTAGGATTGGAAGTTCCAGTGCTAGAGCTTGCACTGCTCCTGTGCACTGTACAGAGAACTCCAAACTGCGGGCGCCTGTGGCATGAAACGAATGTCCACGAACAAGCAAGTGCTGGCGGTTAATCTTTGTGAGTATCAAGGCACTTGAAGCGACAGGATTTTAGAAGGATGGCGAACACATAAACCCGAAAACAATTAACCCAAAACCGCCTAACCCCTGAAGGCCCTTTGCAAACCCGACACCCTACCCACTCGTCCTCTTTCTTGTTCTGGAGGTCCATAGCTGTCCGAGTATACATCGCCCTCTCTTGGAGGTAGGTGTGGTAAGTGATCCTTGGCGCTCGATTTGGGTTGACAGAATTAGGGCTCCGAGGGCGTCCAGGGTTTGGCTCAAAGGACCTTGGCTAGCTACCTATAGTCTCCATTGTAGTTCCTTTTTTTGGTTTAACCATTTTTATATTAAGGATCCTAAAAGGTAACCCCAAGAAGGAACTACAATGGAGACCACAGGTAATTGGTGACTCCCGGATTCGAAGACAGGGATGCAGGCGAATGTAGGAACCTGATTAAGAAACCTTGGGCCTTTGTTTGGGTTCCTTATATGAATCCTAATATATTGGGGGGTTATAGGGCCAGGGTTTCTTAATCAGGTTCCTGCATTAAATCAGAGAAAGAGTTGCCGGATAGAAGCACGTGGATTCGGAACCCCGAGTTTCAACGGCTTAGGATGCACTCCCGTTGTCGCTACAGCATCGGCGGGCATACCGTGGTGCACTGCTCTCTTCAAGCCAGCGGCCTCACAGAACCAAAGTATCGAAAGAGCACCGATGTAGCCCGCTTGAAAAGCCCCGAAGCCCGAAACCCCCCTGAATGGCCAACACCGAAACAGCAAATCAGAACATCCAAAGCCGAAAAAATCAACTCTGCATCTGTGGCCTCAGCGTCTTTTTGATTCATTGATCCGAAGCCCCGAAGCCGCCAAACCCCTGCTTGAACAAAGCCGTGGCGCAGCTTACTCTCACAGCGGTTTTCCACAGCATAGATCATCCAGTGACGAAAAGGTCCAATGAGGTCGCCTGAGACGGCGTCTAGGGGTCGGAAGGTTTGCGGGTTTGCCTAGCTACGCTAGAATCGGCTAGAACTAGATGATTTCCCCAAGGGTCCAAGTACCTAATAATCATATACTCTCCAAAATCCTAACCTACATAACTACTATCCTAAAACCGAGTACCTGATTATTGGGTCCTTTGGACCCTTGGGGTTTGACACACCCAGATCCCCAGCCCGACACCGAGTACGAAAACACCATACCAATACCCCAATTCCTGCTTTCCAACATACTACCGTCAGAAAGCCTAGGTAGTAGTAGTAGTAGTAGTAGTAGTAGTAGTAGTAGTAGTAGTAGTAGTACTAGTAGGAGTAAGAGTAGCAGTAGTAGTAGTAGTGGTAGGAGTAGAAGTAGTGGTATTACTACTCTCTTGGGAACACGTATAATCAGGCAATCATAACAACTAATCCTGAAAAAGTAGTCGGTGCATCTCGAAACCCTATCTCCCGAAATCTCCCGAAACCCTAGATCCCTAAACTCTAAACCCCAAAACTCTACAGAACGCATCGAAATACGGTCTCTAATTCTACATCCCTAAACTCGCAAAACCATGAATCACAAAATCCTCGGATTCCAAACCCAGGCGCCAATCAAGGTCTGCTCCAACATTTCGCCTTTCTTCCTCCGCCGTCTCATGAGGATGCCATGGACCTGAATCCTAAAGCCTAAATTCAGACCCTAAGGAACCTAGATTTTTAGGGTTCCTTATTATGATTTCCTTATATGAGTCCTTAAAAAGGTAGGTTATTTGGGGCTAAGGTAAACCCAGAGACTCCAATATCCCTTAATTAAGGAACATACCTTAAACTAAAGTAGGATCCCCGAAATGCGTTAAAGAATATTCCTTACCCAAAGGCTCCATGTACCTTTATAGTAGATACTTCGGCCTTAAAGGGGTCCCTATATAGGTACTTTAAGGCCTAAGTATCTACTATATGGGCACATGGAGCCTTAGGGTTAATTGAAGGATATGGGGGTCTCTGGGAAGCCCTGGCGTTTGGGGACTTGGGGGCCTTGGGCCTTTCGGGCTTGGGGCTTAGGGGCTTAGGTTTAGGGTTTAGGGTTTAGGGTTTAAGGGTTTAGGGTTTAGGGTTTAGGCTTAGCCTGCATAAAGGTTTATCGAACTTAGTGCCTAGGCCTTCAGGGGTTTAGGGTTTAGGTTTCATTTTAGGGCCTCTTTCTATTCCGCAGATCAGATGGTCTAGAGAGCCTCGATAGTGTTTAGGGTTTAGGGTGCTTAAGGTCTAAAGCTTCAGGGGGTTAGGGCTTTTAAGGGGGTCAATGGGTTTCAGGTTTATGGATTGGGCTTGGCGGCCGCCGCAAGGACACGTCTCGGGTCCGAGTAGGGGGTCTTTCGCACAAAGCAGCTCTAAACCCTAAACTCTACCTTGAACTACCAAAACCTACACTACTCTCTTCTGTAGGGTCCGTATCAACTCTATAGGCTGGTTTGCAACAAGGTTATGGTGATCAAAGTAAGTCCTATACTACTATACACCTTAAGCTCGCAACCCCAAGCCTAAGCATCAAACTGCTAGAATCTAAATGCAACATAATCCCACTCGTCCTAGCATATCTAAGGCCCCAACCTGCAAACCTCGAACCTCAAACCTCAACAGCCGCCACAACCAGCAGCTTAAACCCACAGCCCTGCCCCAAAACCCTAAACCCTAAACCCCCGGTTTGAAGTTTTGGGTTTAGGGGTTTAGGGTTTCTGGCCGTACCCAGCCTGCTTCCAGACACCCCAAAGCCAAATGAGCGAGGACTTCCTGCGGTTTGGAGTCGCAGGGCGTCTGTCCGGAATTGCGGGTATAATAGTTATCATTAAGTTATCATACCGTTTTGGTGTACATTTTTACTATAGATATAGCAAGGAACCCTACGGAACAATGTTAGTATCTGTTCACGAACTTATCACCAACTGGTTCAGGGGAACACTTGAAGATCTCTTGCTTGTCATCTCTGGGGTGTGAGTACAGGGTTCGGGGTTCGCAGAAGAAGTCTTTAAGTGCAGTAGCCGGCTCGCATCCTATTTCTGAAAAGGAACGAACAACCGCAAACTCTAGACCCCAAGCACAAAAAAACACAGCCCAAACTCTAAACCCCAACCTTTAGCCCTAAGCCCTACACCCTAGATCCGAGACTCTAAACCCCCATATCGAAGTTTTGGCTCGACCGAGCCCTCAGCTGGGCAGCTTGAGGGAAGGCCTATTTAGGTGTAGAGGTTTACGGCGTTTACGGTTTAGGATTAGGGGGTGTAGGGTTTAGCAATTGGGTGCAGGACTTAAATTTAGGATTCAAGGATTTTAACGTGGTTTCGGAGTAAAGGGGCGTAGGGCTTCGGAGTCAGAGGCTCTTGGGGCTTAGGATCTACCTAGAGGCTCATACCCTACCCTTTTTTAGGATACCAAGTTTTATGGTTAGGATCTGCTATCCTAAAAAGTAGGCGCCCTAAGACAGGGGTAGGTATGAACCTCTAGGTAGGATTTATCGTCACATACGAAAACACCGACGCCAACATCCGGCCAACAGGGTCTGGAGCATCGACACCATAATATAGGGTATTGAAGTTCAAAGTATGGGTTCTGAGGTTCTTTCACATGACGCTCTGTATGGACTATACGATTATACGGGACTCATACAAATCAATCAGGCCTCGATATTATATTGGATCCTAAACTCTAAACCTGCGGAAAAAGGCTCGGAAGCCACTTCACAGACCAGATAGCAAACACGAAAACTCAACTGCTCAACTGAGAACAAGCCTGTAGTGGCAGTCGGAAACCACATGTTGTAACCCAAGGACCTCAAATTAGGCACATGAAGCTCCAAACCCTGAAGAATAGGAGCGAAACTGGGGTTAAGCTAAGAAGGCATCACATTGCAGGGTCCAGGTAGTAGCTACCACACCCTCAACCCCAAAATCCCTGCATGCATCCCGAAAGCCCCTGAAAACGACCCTAGAGCAACTGAGCAAGACATCTCTTCGGGCCGGTCCCAGAACGACCCGCCGCGAGCTTCGTCGCAAAGCGGTCGGCGGCTTCATCTAAGGACTCATGCTCCTGGGTGTGCTTTCTTTGTGCTCGCGAGAAATGCTTCTATGATCTTCTGAGGATTTCGTGTGAAAAAAGTTGCAAACCCTCAAACCTGGTTCTTTTGTTGGCTTGCGGTGTTGCCTGTTTGTTTGAATTGCTTGTGGCTTCGTTTGTTTTTGAAGGTAGGGCTGCCGGGCTCAGAGCTTTGAGAGTTTTTGCAGGCTCGGTTTCCTCTTCTGACTGTACCCTACCCTGCAGGCATCGAATTTCGGAATGGTGAAAATGGAAGGGGTTGTCGTGGCTCACGTAGGGCTTCAGATAATGAGAGATCCCTGCCACAAAGAGGTGAAACTCCCAGGCTGGAATTTCACTAAACCGCAGAATCTTTCGGCCTCGCAGCACCCTGTCAGACGGAGCCCAGGTGTCCTTTAAGAATACCTGAACCGCGGGCTTTTGAACCAACAACATATACACCCTAAGAGGCAAAAGCTCCAAAGCAATACGTTTGAATGCTCGAACGACCGTGGCAGGATTATACATGCCCAACACTACCCTCGCAGGATCCAAGGGCCCCATCACCCCATTCCCTCTAGAGGCTGCTGAGGCTCGTTTCCGTTTGGCACCTCGGGCGTGTCCTGGCAATGTAGGGCATTATAAGCGACTAGAATGTTGGCTTTTTGGGGTTCCTATGAGTATACTTAATGTATGGTGTACCCTAAAAGCCTTTGCACATGATTAGCTTTCGAGGACCCACATGCCGAGCCTTTCCCACGTTCTTCAAGGTGAGGTCTTGGGTCTATGGAATAGAATGTGGCTGAAGATTTCCCGCATAGCGCCTGGAAAACTTGAGCGGGACAGCAGGGTCAAACTGGGGAGTTTTGGATCAGGGGCCCTCTTCTCTGAAACTCCCCATCCTGAAATCCTCAGTCCCTCAACCAACAAATCTGAACGATCAGCTGAGATGGCCTTGTACATCTTGCCATGTGATGAGAATCCGAGGAGGTAGCAACATATCTTTTTGCCATCATCGCTAGGCTTAGGGGCTACTCAAGCGCCCTTAGAACCATGACAAAGACAGTCTTTCTAGTAATCCCTTGGAAACTTTATTGCGATTTTAAAGCTGAATATAGTTTCTGAGAACTTGTTAAGGGACGTCCAGGTTGATGCTTTGCGTAATACCAGCATACCGCTCGATTTTCAAAACGTCCGTCTCAAGCTGCGACAGGACCAGATACGGCTCAAACACGGCCGTGTTCAAACTCTCTCTGCAGTCTGAGGCTACTTTCAGGTGAAGCAGCACTCGACGGCAAAAGGCACCAAACGCGCCGATGAGCCCGTGACTAGACTTTCATGTTTGCTGCCAAGTGAGCTTTGACTCTCCCGATTGTATGGAGGTATACAGTACTGCTGCTGTGGGGATTCTCAAGTCACTGCTTGAGCTACGTACAATCACAGCCTCATGTGAAATCTCATGATCATGCAAAATGCCCCTGCAGGCGAACAAAACTAACAAACAATTTTAGTGTCATCGCTGATCACACCAACACTTGAACGGCTCGCTTCTTGAACTGCCCTGGCTTTCCCAAGGGGTCCGCGGTGGTCTCACCAACGCAGCCTCGACTCTTGTCAGCTCCCTGCCAGCATCCGTGGGAGCCGAAAGGCAATGGGAACCTGGGTTCAAGTTACCATAATAAGAAAACCATATTATTCACCATAATATAGGGGCCGAAATAATTACCGATACTATTCTGGGGGTTCCTTATTATAACTCTGGTATAATATACCCCAAACCCTACTCTAATTATTAAGGCCCCTATATTAAATCCCTACTATGGTAACTTAAACTAAATCCTTTAAGAAGAGTCCAGGAACGGTGACCGCGCCTCAGCCAAAGGGGAGAGATCTCGACCGTCCATGGCCATGAGGTAAGAGGTGCCGGAATCTCCTTCCAGGATGACAAGACAACAGAGAATGCAATAATGATTTCTGTAAGCAGGATGGTCGTTGACACAGTTGATACGGCTACCGTGCCATTTGCCACTCCATTGTGGGTTTCGTTTCCTGACACAACTACTATTTAAGCAATCGCTATCACTCTGATGATTCTGTTTGCTCTGATTCTCCTCCGAGCATGGTGACCAGGATCACGACGTCGTCTTCATACTCGGCACCTGGCCGTGGCACAGCTATGAGCTCCCCAGGGTAGTGATCATCCACGTGCCATGTTGCCACAATTTGCTTGGACTTCACATCGAACTTCATGATGTTGTCCCACCACAAGTGCTTCCCACTCCAGCTAAGACCCCAGGTGTACTGGTAGTCTTGGCCATGGAGGTGGGGATGGATGGTAGTGAGATCCATACTCGGTCCTAGGATTTCATAGGGAAAGTGCGTACCTACCTCCGCCGCGGTGTCCACCACAAGCCGGATGGTGGGCTTCTCCTCGAACTCCCATGGGTAGTCATAGCGCAGCTTCTCGTTGGCGAAGGCTGTTTCAATGTGCCGGTAGTCGACGGTGTTGATATCCAAGACCACCTTGCTGCCGTCCTCGTAGCAGTTCACCAGGTGGTAGAACCAGAATGCATCCGACGTGAAAGTCTTGATGAACTTTCCGGAAGCTTTCTCGTACACCCATAACCTAGGAACGCCACCGTTTGTCCTATTGTTCTGAAATTCTGAGGCAACTTGCAAGGCAAGCTGAAATGAAAAGGCCAAAAGAGTACCACTCGGGGGACCTAGCTACATGTTTTTCTTTTCAGGGTGCCACTCCATTGCCTTCATGATGTTGGTGTATCGGAGGATCCCCTCGATGTTGTACTGAAACGCGGAGCCAACAAACAGCAAGTAGTTCTTCGTGTTCGCGAAGGTGTGCATGTAGCTGATGTGGGTGGCGCCTGGAACCTTCACAGTGCCCATCCACTCGCGCTCCAAGCTCGTACCAACCCCCCCATCAGGCTGCGTCATGTCCACTCGCCAAACTGCCAGGTCGTTCTCAGGACCGTCGATGAGCAGGTAGTTGTAGCCGTAAACGTACTTGTCGCCGAGCGTGTTGCCTATGTGGGCGCAGGTCACGACGTCTATACCCAGGATGGGCAGCTTGGAGATTGCTGGCTTGTTCTTTTCTGTGAGCTTCAGGCCACCAACCTGGGTTCTTGTCAAGGAACCCAACTTACCTGAACATAGTAAGGAAACCATAGTACATACTATAGATCCCCATTATGTTAACTTAATTAACTTTTAATAAGTTCCTGAACAAGAGCCCAGTAGCATAATCCAGATTCTCGTGCGCCTCGTTAAAGCCTTTCATGTCAGAGACCCCAAACATGCGACCTGATGTGGTGAGCTGCAGAATCGCAACGTTCAGGTTGTCGTTGGTCTTGAACGGGTGAGTCAGGGTGTCGATTGTCTCTGCTGCCGTGAAAGGAGGCTCGGTGCCGTTGAACGTACGATAAGTTGGCTTCGACCTCTGGGCATCTTGCCAGTACTTTGTCTTCTGAATCTTGCTCCACAGGCGCACGGTGCCGTTGTTGATTTCCATTTTCGAATAGTAGGACATGACATCAGCAAGGTGATTAATGGAGAAGCAGTCCTTGTCGGCGGGACAGGTTTCGAACAAACCAAAGCCATTATTGTACTTGGTTCCCTGCAGCCAGTCGGGAAAAGCACCTGATGTGACCTGCATCTCTACACCCTCCACATCCTCTTTCACACTCTCGAAGAGCAGGTGCTGAGAGTTTGGAAAAGCCGAAGGAAGGGGCGTCACGTGACCACAAGCAGATGTGAACAAGGCCGCGACGGTCGCAGAACGCATGGCACTGACGGCGAGGGAAATAAATCTGGCACCGATGAATGTCGCAATGCAGTACAAACAGAGTAAAACGCGTGCAATGTGCGATATACGCGTGACAGTGCCCAACATGACCTTGTAAGTTGTATGTGCTGCAGATGCGAAGCAATCAAGTCTGGCTTATCCTTTGCAAACACCTACTACTCCTGCCCAGTCATAGCCCGCCCGCTCCCACCCTAAACCCTAGATGCCTCACTTTGAGAAATCGACATACACCAAAAGACGCCCCGAAGGCCCACCACTCCCAGCGCGTGAAAGCTTGAAGAACTGAAAGCCCAACAACCAGTACTATCTCAAAACTGCCACGTAGCCCTACGGTGCATGCCCCCATATTCTACATGGGTCAAGTATTTACTCTTTGGGTACATGGACTCTGAGGCCAAATACCCCCTCGCAGCACCGCCGTATGGAAGGTTCAGAAAATAGTCTGTCAAAATAGTTGATCCTAGTATTTCCCCTAACCATTGGACCGGAACCCTAATTAAAGCCCCTTCTGAACCCTTTTCAACTCGTGCAGCAGAAAAGTTCCCTCACCCGTGCCTCCCCAGCCGCTGCTGCCTCTGCTGCCATTTTCTTCGAGTTAGAGTTCCGCCGCTTCGCGCCGAGCTCCATTAGCTGCGCTTGCACCTGCGACTCGGTTTAGGGTTTAGAGTATTTGTGTATACAGGGATAAGAAAACTGTCTGTATATATACATACATACATACATATATATATATATATATAAATATGCATATCTCTCTCTTTCTCTCTCTCTCTCTCTCTCTCTCGCTCTCTCTCTCTCTCTCTTGTCTCTGGTGGCTCCCAGAGCTGTTGCGGGAAAGAATTGTGTCTTTTCGAAACCAAGATTTAAAAAAATCCCTCGCTGCATCATTCACTGTCATGTTGTTCTCAAAGATTGCAGCGNCCAAGATTTAAAAAAATCCCTCGCTGCATCATTCACTGTCATGTTGTTCTCAAAGATTGCAGCGGTTGTTCCTCCTCGGCAGTAATCGCAACAGGTCAATCTTCCTAAAAGTTTTGCTGATTGCACCCAACTAGAAGCTTGGAATGTCGGATACAACACCAAATAATTGGAAGTGAACTTGTGTTGTCACACAGCTGTCAGCTTCAGTCCTGGTGCAGCTTCCGAATCAGAGCGAAGGC
>BGNK01005645.1:0-22186 GCA_003297005.1 Symbiodinium sp. clade A Y106
TCCCACCTGGAGCAGAGGCGTCTGGGAGGGATTCGCGAGAGCCATTGTTTTCTGCAGAACAAGCTGAAAGGCTGGAGACGATGACGAAGGCGGCGCCCCTTCTCTACCCCGAGGCTAACAGCACCCCTGAGCTTCCGCACTCGGTGAGTTCTGGATCTGGAGAGGCTATTCAGACTGAAGTGCGAAGGCAGTTGCAGCAGTTCATGAATGTACAGGTCGAGCTAGAGCGTAGACTTGTTTTGCTTCAGCGAGAGAATGAGGCGTTGCGTAGAGGTGAGGTAGGACCTGGGATGGACCAAGGTGTGAGAGGGTGGTTAGGAGGGTTAGGGAGGGGTCNAGACTTGTTTTGCTTCAGCGAGAGAATGAGGCGTTGCGTAGAGGTGAGGTAGGACCTGGGATGGACCAAGGTGTGAGAGGGTGGTTAGGAGGGTTAGGGAGGGGTCTCATGGGTTTTGTGCAGCAGGGAGCAGCAAAGGCCGGTCACCCTCCAGTCCTCACATCCAGTACCGTGGCAACCATGTCCCAAGTAAGCTCCGTCCCTCTACCACCACCGGAATATGCCATAGGAATGCAGGCTAATCTGGGAACACCAGCCTATGCAANTCCCTCTACCACCACCGGAATATGCCATAGGAATGCAGGCTAATCTGGGAACACCAGCCTATGCAACAGGTACAGGCCAGGTCTCAGGTGCTTTGCCGTGTGCCGCAGGTCAGGCCCTAGGTTCCGCACAGCAAGGTACAGGTCAGGTCTGAGGTGCTTTGCCGTGTGCCGCAGGTCAGGCCCTAGGTTCCGCACAGCAAGGTACAGGTCAGGTCACAGGTGCCGTGCAGCCAGGTACAGGTCAGGTCCAAGGTGCCCTGCAGCAAGGTACAGGCCAGGTCACAGGTGCCTCGCCGTATGTCACAGGTCAGGTCCAAGGTGCCGTGCAGCAAGGTACAGGCCAGGTCACAGGTGCATCGCCGTATGTTACAGGTCAGGTCCAAGCTTCCCTGCAGCCAGGTACAGGTCAGGTCCAAGGTGCCCTGCAGCCAGGTACAGGTCAGGTCCAAGGTGCCCTGCAGTCAGGTACAGGTCAGGTCCGAGGTGCCCTGCAGCAAGGTACAGGTCAGGTCCAAGGTGCCCCGCAGCAAGGTACAGGTCAGGTCCAAGGTGCCCCGCCGCAAGGTGCAGGTCAGGTCTCAGGTGCCATACCGCAAGGCGCAGGCCAGGTTCGAGGTGCCCCATATCACGACGCAGCCCAAGGCTCTGGGATCTTACGCCAGGAAGGCTTAAACCCAGCAGCTCCTTATGATGCGATGATGAGTGGAATCGTGCAGCTTCAAGGAATAATGGCGCAGTTAGCAAGCAAGTCCGTGGGATCGGGTAGCACGGGAAGCAACATGGCTCCAGAGGTAGTCCGCCCAGGCGTGACGGAGGTGGCTAAGCTGCCAAATGCCACTCCAGAAGCTGCGCTTCAGATCAGTGACTGGCTCCATGCTGTGAGGCCCTCGATGTCGGATCTCTCCGACAGCTCTGCCCAGTGCTGGGAGAGTGTGCTTGGGGAGGCACAGCGGTGGTACAACTCGTCGTTTGTTCCAGCCACCCCGGTCCAGCGGCTACGCCTGAAGCTGCCCAACTCCGTCCTGGACTCTAAAACCAAGTGGGCCAGGGTCAAGCACCGAATGTGTCCGGAAGGGGTACGGGAGGAGTTATCCTCTGCCAGGATTTCAGGGCTCCTTCATGTCTTGTGTCGTCTACATGTGATATACAAGCCAGGAGGGTTGCCGGAACGTACCGAGGCGCTCAGGCAGGTCCAAAGTCCTAAGGCAGCAGACTCGGCGGTGGACGCCGTGTTAAAGCTAAGGACGTGGAGGAGATGGTACGATTAACTTCAGGGTTAACCTTGTGAGAGCCTCGCTGCAGCTGGACACTCAGCCGACTAATGATAGGGTAGAGGAGTTCTTTGAACATGTGCTTGCTGAGCTGGAAAGCGTGTCAAGNTTCAGGGTTAACCTTGTGAGAGCCTCGCTGCAGCTGGACACTCAGCCGACTAATGATAGGGTAGAGGAGTTCTTTGAACATGTGCTTGCTGAGCTGGAAAGCGTGTCAAGAGCTACCGAAGCCACCAAGGAAGGCAAGGATCGTGGAGGCCAGGTGAGGCAAGTGGAGGCTAAGGCTACTCCAGGGAGTCAGGCCGATGGGGCTGGTCCTCCAAAGTCCTCAGCCAGACCTACCGCCCCGTCTGCAGGCTCAGGAGGAGAGGTAGGAAAGAAGCTCTGCCGCTGGTATCATGATGGAAAGGGATGCCGAAAGGGGGGTGAATGCACTTTCCAACACGACTGGAACTCCATTCCCAAGCCAGAGCGTGCTGACCGCTGCATGCGGTGTGGTGGGTCAGGTCACAAAAAGGACACATGCACAGCCCCAGCAGGCACACCAAAGGCTAGGTCTGAAGGTAGTCCGTCAAAGGCATCTGCCAAGGAAGGCGCTCCAAGGCCCAAGGCTGATCCGGGTCTAAAGAAAGTGTTGTCCGAGGCAGCAGGGGTTCTCAGGGAGGCTTTGAGGTCAACCGCAACAGAAGGAGAGACCCCTGTGGAGCAAGGCTCCCCGATGTCCAAAACCGGCAGTGCAGGCCCCAGTACAGAGAGTCCATCTGCAGCCGCACGAGCGGCAGCTGACCCTCCAGTCATGGCGACAGCAGCCAAGATCGAGGCCCAGTTGCAGAACTTAGAGGCCCGTGTGATGGAGGGCAACGCTCGTGTTAGAGCGGTGTCGACGAGAGAGGCCCAGGGCCTTTCAGAGCCTACCGCACTCCTCGATTCGGGCGCCACTCACACGGTGCTAGATCCGACCGCAATCAGTGCCACGGACGACCTGTCCCCGTGCATGGTTTCGCTGGCAGGTGATCAGAAACAGCTTTGGAAGCAGACCCCCGGGGGATCTCTGGTAGCACCAAGGCGAGATGGTGGAGGGGAAACGCAAACCATCTTGCCCCTCGGCTCGCTGATCGAGCAGTTGGGTTGCAGTGTCAAGTGGACTCGCAAGGCAGGCCTGCAGCTGGTACACCCACGCTTGGGTAAGCTAGACACGAGCATGCGCAGCGGATGCCCTCAAATCAGCAAGCACCAAGCGTTGCAACTGGTGCGTGAACTAGAGAGAGCGCACGTTGGCGAGCTGGAGGGTAGACTTCGGAGGATACAAACCCAGCTAGCTGCACAGGGTCATCAGGGATTCAATGCGGTTCTTGATGAGTTTGTTGCAAGGGGTTCTCAGGTGTCATTTCAGAAGCTTGTTGACAGGATGCCATTCTTGAAGGAGGTGCCATCAAGAGTCACTAGCAAGCTTGCCGTGGACTTGGAAGGTGCCCAGGGGTGGGAGTTGTTGAAGTCCCTACCGGTGAACCGTAGGCTGCGCAAGCGCTTGCACAACTCCACCTCGTGGGTGTTGAGTCTTTGCAGTGGCCCAGGTGACCCAAGGTTGAAGGCACAATGCCAGGCGCAGGGATATGATCTGGTCGAGGTCGATCTTGAGAAGTCAAGGGGTTGGGATTTGACACAACCAGAGATGTGGAGAGCCCTCACGTGGGCGGCCTACACCGGGCGAGTCGTGGCAGTGATAGCTGACCCACCTACGCGAACGTGGCATGCAGTGCGGACTCAAGAGTCCTCAGAAGTGAGGCTGAGAACTCAGGAGGAGCCGTGGGGTGTGCAAGGCCTCAAGCTTTCACTCCAGACTAAGATAGATGAAGACACCCTTGTAGGTATTCAGCCACTCTGGTTGTGGACTGTAGCATCGGTTGCCCAAGGGAAGGGTGTTCCTATATGCTCTACCCAANCTCAGAAGTGAGGCTGAGAACTCAGGAGGAGTCGTGGGGTGTGCAAGGCCTCAAGCTTTCACTCCAGACTAAGATAGATGAAGACACCCTTCTAGGTATTCAGCCACTCTGGTTGTGGACTGTAGCATCGGTTGCCCAAGGGAAGGGTGTTCCTATATGCTATACCCAAGGCAGTCTTGGCGTGTCAGGGCCTGGAGCATGGGAGGAGATGGTGACAAAGCCTTTCGCTACGTGGAGCAACTGCACCAGGCAGTGCGTGCCATGGACCATGCTTAAGCCAGGAATGCACACCCAGCCAATGTGGGTGTGTAGCAACCTATCGTTGACCAGTAGACAGCTTGAGCGCTTGAAATCACTCCAACCCAAGCCTGAGGCTTGCTCAGCTAGATGGCCAGAGGGGTTTAGGAGGTTGGTTGCTTTAGCGCTGTTCAACCCTGTTGGAAATCCGGAATGGGATGGTGCACCCTGTGTGAGAGCCCTGGACTACCAGAGCCCGGCAGAAGATGGGACGATCGTCGGGGAAGACCCAGACAGTGACTTGATGCAAGAATTGGATCAGATCCCGTTGGAACCTGTGGGCCCGGGCCCCGGGGAAGGCGCGCCACAAGAAACCGCCCCAGCGGGGAATGGTAGGACTAGTCTTTCGGAAAGCCAACGGGAAGGTTGGAGAAGGCATCTGCAGAACCATCACGTTCCGTTCCGCAAGGATTGTCTGCATTGTGTCATGAGTGGATCCTTGGGTTTACAGCACCGTAGGGTAAAGTGTCCGAACATGTACGCCTTGAGTTTCGACCTGGCTGGACCCTTCAAGGAGCTAGGCAAGAACGAACGTGGAGGCAAGTACAAGTATGCGCTTGTGGCAGGTTTGCGAATACCTGCTGTCCCGGTCCCAACCGAGGGGACCCGTCGAAAGAAAGAACCTGCATCAAGCCCGAAGGAATCGCCTGGACCGCCGCAGCAAAGTGCTCTTCCCAACCCACCTTCCGCGTGCGGGGAACTTCCACCTCAGGAGGAGCACGCCCAATCCGAGGAGAGTTTGTTCGACCCTTCAGATTATGATCCGGACGAGTTCGTTGAAAAAGGGAACGGACCTCAAGATGAGGGGGAGGACGGTCACATGAGCCTTGAGCCGGAGGACGTTGACCCATGGGAAGATAGTCAGGGGATCTCTAAGATAACCGATGAGGAGTTTGATAGAGAGATCGCCAAATTGGAGTTCACCGGGGACAATCAGGTTTTAAGGTTTATAGTGCCCATGCAGGGCCGCAGTGGAGCCCACATACTTTCAGCCTTGCAAGAAGTAGTCACGGAGTGTCACCGGTTGGGATTCCCCGTGAAGACGGCTCACACCGACAGGGCCCGGGAGGCGGTGTCAAAGACAACCATTGACTGGCTTCAAGCAAATCTCATCCAGCCGTCTTTCACCCAGGGTGACGACCCGAAGTCAAACGGGTTAGCAGAAAGGTTAGTGGGTTGGGTGAAAGCCAGAGCCCGACTCCACCTTGCAGCGGCAGGTTTGGGGTTTGAGCATTGGCCTACTGCAATGGCCCTCGCTTGCGCCGAGCACCGCCACAGAACCCTGCAGCTGCCGGGAAGGGTTCACCAGTATGGGCAAAGGGTGATATTCAAGTCAAAGCACCCTACTGGAGAGTCGAAGAAGCCTTTCCTCCGCTGGGAGTATGCAACCTATCTTGCACCTTGCACGCAGACCGATCAAGGGCACGTCTTGATCCGCGAATCCACGGGGGGTTACCTAATCGCCAGGAATATAAGGCCCACAAGTGAGCTGGTGGATCCAGAGCGTGAGTTGAGGGATGAACTCCCAATGGAAGCGGAGGTGGAACCTTCATCACAAGGCGGAGGCTCAGGACCGGAACGAAGGGTCACTGGGAAGCGTTCTGTGAAGGCAATCACAACTGCATCAGAGGCGCTAGCTCAAGAGCTCTTAGCCAAGGAGGATTTTAGCTCGGAAGCATGCAGCAGGATTTTGCAGTTAGCCTTTGGAGGGTCCGTCAGCAACTCCAAGAGAGTTCACCGGGGAAGTATCAACTTCTCTATCGTGCTGGGAGCATACGGTCACGGAGGACTGCGTGGCATTACCAAGGCAACCCAGTCTCATCCTCAGTTGTGCCTTTACTTGAACCATTTCCTCCAGCGAGGCGTTCTGAGCCTTACCCCTGCGCCCCAGTGGTCGGCAGTGACCATTGTGCAAGCTGATGAAGTTGAAATGCACAGGGATGTTAGGAACGAACCCGGTACCCCTAACTTCTTGTCATCAGTGTCCAGCCGCCAGCTGTGGCTGAGCCAGAAGGCCACAGGCGGGGTAAAAGGGGCAGATAAGATAAGGGAGAATGTGATCATCGCGGATCAAAAGGGAATTGAGGAGACGGGTGATGAGTACCAAGTGGGCGGTAGGGTGGTGTCGTTTGATGCCAGGCAACCACACGCAATGAACCCCGCCGTGAATTGGGTTATAGCTGGGTATAGTCCCCTAGGAACCCGCAAGCTCCCAAAGGCAGAGATAGAGAGGCTTAAAGAATTGGGTTTTAATCCTCCAGGTGCTGCCCAGGTAGGAGCTGCTNTGAATTGGGTTATAGCTGGGTATAGTCCCCTAGGAACCCGCAAGCTCCCAAAGGCAGAGATAGAGAGGCTTAAAGAATTGGGTTTTAATCCTCCAGGTGCTGCCCAGGTAGGAGCTGCTAAGGTGTGCAAATTGGTTGGACCAAACCCACAAAGGATGCCTATGCCTACAGCAAGGAGGAGAACGCATCAGCCCATTCAGACCCGTCATCTGAATGTCAGGTTTGCAAGAATACTCCCAGAAGAGTGGCGGATGTTATGCGAGCTTGACGAAGCCCAGTTTGAGCTTGGCATGGAGCGTTGGACTCAAGTGCTAAGGGGGGCGGACGAAGATGAGATAGGCGGGCTATCAGCGGNCCCAGAAGAGTGGCGGATGTTATGCGAGCTTGACGAAGCCCAGTTTGAGCTTGGCATGGAGCGTTGGACTCAAGTGCTAAGGGGGGCGGACGAAGATGAGATAGGCGGGCTATCAGCGGTCATTCCGAGGGGTTTGCTTGTGGGGACTTTGCGAGATGGACGACAGTGGCTAGACAACCCGATTTTGGAGTATCGCCTGCCCAACGGAACTGTCGTCCCAGTTGCCAGGGTGTTGCAGTTCACTGATGACGACAGTATGTACCTGGACGACTCGCCATTCCCCGATAGGCTGATGATGTTCGACATCATTGACCTGGAAAGAAATGTCAACGAGGTGATTGTTATCCGAGTTCTTGTGGAGGAGGTGAGGCAAGCCCCTGTGCAGGAGATGGAAAGGGTTTTACATGTGCCGGGTCCAGAACAACCCGAGATCATGGCCCTTCAAGCCTATGGACCAGTCTCCTCAGAAGGAGGTTTTCAGGCCCCAGCCAGTGGGTGTCCTAGGCAGTTGCCCGTGCCTTTGCCAAACCCTACAGCGTTAGAAAGCCGAAATCCTGGATGGGAGGAGGAGCTTGGCGCGAGAGCAAAGGGGAAGGTCTACAAGGCGGAGGTGGCAACAACTAACAACCTAGAGTCGTTGCTTGAGGAGCTCACCGAACCCCTGAGCGTCACCCACACTGCGCCCCAAGCCGAGGTGAGACCGCATCTCCAGCGGTGGCATCCCGCCATTAAGAAGGAGCTTGACACCCTGAAGGGCCCAGGGGTTTTAGTGAGTCATTTTGGAGAAGAAGCCAAGAGTTTGCTTTCAGATCCTAGCACCACGACTATACCCCTAAAGGGAGTTTTTACAGCAAAGCCCCCGGCGTCAGACGCCACGGGGTTCTTCAGGAGGAAATGCAGGCTTGTGGCCTGCGGAAACCAAGCACCACACAACGATGCAGAGTCGCTTTATGCGAGCGGAGCACCCTCGGAGCTCGTCCGAGCAGCTCTTGTGGAAGCCAGTCTCCACCAATGGGGAGCGTATACCTGTGACATCCGCTCGGCTTTCACCTTGACTCCGATCCCAAAGGAGGCCGGAAGGAGATATGTTCTCCGGCCCCCAAAGTGGCTTGTGGAATTGGGTTTAGCCGAGGAAGGGGAATGCTACACTCTGGGAAGAGTGCTGTACGGGTTTCGTGAGGCTCCAGTTTGGTGGGCTGAGTTCAGAGATGAGGTTCTTCGAGGAGCCCGGTTCGAAGGATGCCAACTTGTCCAGGGGAAGGCTGACCCAAGCATCTGGAAGATCCAGAGAGAAGGATCAGTGCTTGGGTTCCTTATCACCTACGTAGATGACTTCCTTATCCTCAGCGACGCCACCACCGCACAGGCGCTGCACCGTTGGATCTTGGAGGAAGCCAAGTGGGAGACCGATGGCCTTGCGGAGGCCCGTCCCGGTGCGCCAGTAAGGTTCCTAGGGATGCAACTTGAAAGAGGGAAGGACGGAAGTTATACCCTGGATCAAGAAGCATATGTGGATGAACTCATTAGAGCTCACGCACTGACCCCTGCCATGAGGTCTAAGGTGACTTGCCCTCGAGAGATCATGTACGGACCAGAAGAAACAGAGGACAGAGGCGATGAAACGCCAAAGGACGATGGAGAGCTTGTTCTCAAGCAAGCGCAGCGGCTGGCCGGAGAATGCCTCTGGCTGGCGCAGAGAACGAGAATCGACATCGCTTTTACGACGTCCATCCTATGTTCCCTGGTTTCCGTCGATCCCTACCGTGCAGTTGCCATAGGCAGCCGCCTGTTGATGTATCTTGCTCAGACGAAGAGCTACAAGTTGAAGATGAGGGCGGATCCTACTGCACCAGCTCTGCGCATCTTCACAGACGCGTCATACGCCCCTGAGGGGCGTCATTCTTATGGCGGCCACATCCTTGAGTTCAGGGGATCGCCAGTGGTCTGGCGTGCAGGCCGACAACAGCTCGTTGCCATGAGTTCGGCGGAGGCGGAGTTAATTCAAGTCATAGAAGGTTGTACGTACGGGGAATCACTGATCGCTCTGCTTGGGGACTTGAGTGTTGAGTGCGACCATGCCCAAGTCGAGGTCGACAACACCGCTGCAATCTCCCTGGCGAGAGGGGGGTGCTCCCAGCGTACAAGACACCTCAAGGTCCGAGGGGCGAAGCTGAATCAGTTGCTGCAACAGGGATGGTTGTTAGGACACTGCCAAGGCCTGTACCAAAAGGCCGACATTTTGACTAAGCCATTGCCATCCGCTCGGTTGCGATTCCTCTGCGACTTGATTGGTCTCGGTCCCACCGAAGACAATGACGCATCAGAACCACCGCGGGTTCAAACAGTAAAAGGGGCGGGAAAGATTGTTCGGGTGTGTCTGGTAAGCCTTCTAACGTCGCTACAGGGTGTAGTTTGCAAGGGTCAGCAGGAGAAGCCGGCCATAGAAGTTGATTGGCCTTGGGAGCTCATGCTGGCTATGCTCTTGATCATCCTCAGTACTGTGTGCTTGTGGGAAACCGTCAAGAGCGGCTGCCAAGGGAGACAGGACGGCCGAGGACCGGAGGTTCCTAAGATCAGAGCAGTCTCGACTGCCAAGGAAAGGAAGGCGAAACGCCTTCAGGACAGGGTTTCAGCGGCGATCGAGAGCGCCGTGAGCGAGACTAGTCCTTCCGGAAGCGACGCTACGGTGCACAAGAGAAGGGGTAGGAACAAATGCCCACAAGGGCAACCTACTCCGGAGGCCATTGTTCCGAGCCCCACCATTCAGGCAGGGGTCGTTCACCTACACAGCCCCCGAGACCCCCTGATGAATGCAGATTTGGCCTATCAGGCAGTCTTTGGAGGGATGCCGGCGGCGTCAAGTGCCGCAGCGCCTCAGCTGCCTGTTGGCAATGTAATGCCGACGCAGGCGACTGCTCCTGTTCACCATGCCTCTTCCTCGTCTATTCCATACCCGGCTGCACAGGTTCAAACCGAGGTTCGGGTTCCAGGTCCATCCCAAGTTCGTGTAACCTCACAGATTACTCAGACTGAGCCCGTAGTGATTTTGACCCCAGATTCCTCAGTCTATACTTCCGCTGGAGGGCATTGCATTCATTGTGAGATTGGGTGTAAAGGGCTAAGGAATGCGGGTCACATCCACACAAGAAGTGTGTGTCAGTATTGCCTAAGAAAGGCAGGACCTCGTAGTGGATTTTAAAGACCGGTGTGATGCTCTGCTAGCGCCGGCATCAAGGAGGAGTGTGAAATTCCCAGACCTGTAATTAGTCAGGAAAGTGTACAGCTGGGCATGCTGACTCCGCNTCGTAGTGGATTTTAAAGACCGGTGTGATGCTCTGCTAGCGCCGGCATCAAGGAGGAGTGTGAAATTCCCAGACCTGTAATTAGTCAGGAAAGTGTACAGCTGGGCATGCTGACTCCGCAGAGATTCTGGACTGCTGAGGCATGAGGTTCAAGGGCTGTAGGCCAAGGAAACCTCATGAGGGCCTCACGACTTGTCACGCATGCAGTAGCTGTCAGCTGAACACGTTTGCATGTGGTGTNGGATTCTTCCCTTTCACGATTGAGTAACCACGGAGTTCCTCAAAAGAAGGCGAGATTCGGCTTTGCCGTTTGGAGAATCAAGAAGAACTACTTCAGGGATGCAGCAGGGAGCTTCGGTGAGCCTAAATCCAAACGATCATGATCTACCAGGCTACGGATCCTTTAACCAAGACCCAGTTCGTGAAGATCAACACTAATCATTAAGGCCCCTATATTAGCTCCCTACCATGAACTCCCGAACCCCGAAATTCCTCAACCCTAAGAGCTTAAAGCGAGCTGAACCCTGCTTGAACCTAGGGGGAAGCGGAGCAAGGACTTTAATCCGGAGTACCTTGCCGAGCTCAGCGGTCTCTGGAAATCACCTCAGGCATTTGGGGTTAGGTCTTAGAGTTTCAAGTTCCATCCCTTTGTGTGTGTATTGTCAATTTGTGGGGTGTGTTCAGGTTTTGGTTCTGTTTCGTGCTTGTTTGTTTGCCATGTGTTATTGGGCAGAGCTTGCTTTGCTGAATTTGGGGCTGCAAGTCGGGTGTGATGAAGGGTTTCGGGTCTTGGGTGGAGGAATTTCGGAAATGGGATTTGCACCATGGCATGGGTAGTCAAGGGAGTCTGGGGTCAAGGGTATGGAAGGAGTTTAGAGCTTAGGACTTGGATGTCAGCAAGAAATCATCTGAAACCCCCTGCTTGTTTCCCTTTCCACGGCTGGAGCACACGAGGATCGTCGGGCCCAGTCTCGCATTCTTGCTTCTATTTGGGGTTTACGCCAGTATATCCTGTTTTCCGATACTCCAGATATGCGAAAGTCTCCTTTTATGCCGAGGTCCAGCCCTAAACACTAAATCCGAAACCCTCAGCCCTGAGCCCTAAGTACAAGCCCTCGGCCCCCAATGAACCTGCACTAGCCCCTGGTGGTAACTGTTATTTCTGTAAGGGGGTTTGCTTGGTCCACCCATCAACCCCTAGCATACTGTAAATCCGTAAACCCCCCTAAACCCTAAACCCTAAACCCTAAACCAAATCCGTAGACCCCTCAACCAGAGCCTGAACTTCAAACCCTAAGCCCTAAGCGCAAAGTTAAGCCCTGCACTCTGCAATCGGCGCGGGCAGGCATGGAAATGGGACATCTCCAGGCCAATCTCAAACAATACGAAAATCCGGAGGTCGTCGTGGTGGCGAGCCCTGAAAGGCATCTTGGATGGTTTACTTTAGGGGTCGGAATAATTACAAATACTTACAACACACCAGAACCAACAGCTATCCCGCGCCTCCCCTTGAAGTTGAAATACAAAGCCAAAGGCTCAGACTCAGCACCGAACCCTAAACTCCAGCAAGACAGACCCGCAGCCTAAGCTTGTCTGAATTCCTCAACCCTCTATCCTAAACCTGAGCAACCATAAACCCCGAACGCTCCCTCCCCCCTCCCCCCCCCCTCCGGACGCCCTTAAAAAACCTTACACCCGACAGGCAAGTCCCTAAACTCCGCCAGCTGCCTCAAAGCCTGAACCCTAAACCCTGAAACCCCCACACCCGAACCCTAAACCCTTGACTCCCAAAACCCTAAACCCTAAGCCCCAAAATGACCCAAAACCCTCAAATCCTCACCTCCATAAAAAGCAGAACAAAGCCCAAAAACCCTAAACCCCTCCCTAAACCCTAAACCCTAAACCCCTAAACCCCTAAAGCCCTACAGTTCCCGAAGATGCTAAGGCAACCCGCGGGCCGATCTTGGGCGGGAAGGAGGCTCTTTAAGGGCTTTAGGACTTAGGGTTTATAGGGTTTAGGGTTTGTAGGGTTTAGGGTTTGTAGGACGTAGGGTTTATAGGGTTTTAGAGTTTATAGGGTTTAGGGTTTATAGGGTTTAGGGTTTATAGGGTTTAGGGTTTATAGGGTTTTAGAGTTTATAGGGTTTAGGGCTTATAGGGTTTACGAGGTTTGGGGTCTAGGGCTTATGGGATTCAAGGCTTAGGGGTTTAAGGGGTTCAGGGTTTAGGGTTTAGGGGGTTCAGGGGCATTAGGTTCATAAGGTTCAGGCTTCAGGTTTTGCGTTTAGGGCTTAAGGGATTGAGGGTTTAGGTTGAAGGGGTTGAGGGCTTAGGGTTTAAGTTTGAGGGTTTATATAGGGTACTTTGCCCTCAGCTTCCAATCTCACGGCTATGAGGGGTTACCAGAAGGAGCTTTAAGGGCTGTAGGCTAGACTTGGCATATGCAGGTTGAAGAATAGTTAACATAGCGGCATGAACAAAACTCATAAATCGCACTTCTTATGGCTCTCCAATATACTTGTAGTATACAGTCATATAACTTTATAGTCACCTGATATCAAACTCTGAGTATAATACAGGTTCGGTTGGGTTTGGCAGTACACCCCTCTCTCAGATGTACTTGAGTTCCAACAGCGTACCATAGCTCAGTAGCGTCCAGTTGCTGAAAGTAACTTTCTGTAAAGTTGCTTGGGAAGAGTTTCTGCTGCCTAGGGATTACAGGCTTACAGGCATGTCCGGTCAGTAGCAAGAGGTGAGACAGCCACTTTGTGCACTGCATCTGCATAGTAACGTATGAGGACATCTTCCAACTTTGCAGTCTTCCAACTTTCATTTCTGCTGGAACCCAGGCTTGACTCCAAAAAATGAATTTCAGAAATCACGGTGGCAGGCTTGCGAAACAAGGCGAGTGCCAAAATGGAGTTCACACCAAATTTGCCACCCAGCCAAATGCATGTTGAGACGAGCGTCGAAACTACATTCCCGATGGACGTTCACACAAAATTTTTGCATAAATTTGAAGCCGTGAAGAGCTCCCAAGCCCTGCTACAGAAGCCTGAACGATTACTAATACCATGTACTAGGCTCCCTTATTGTAAGCATAGCATAGTCGTATAGTATACCGCAAGACCTTATGAAGACCCCTATACTAGATCCGGATCATTGTCGGAACCCTAAACCCTAAGCCCCTAAGCCCCTAACCCCCTAACCCTATATAACCGCTAAACCCTAAACACCTACACCCCTAAACCCCTAAACCCCTAAACCCCTAAACCCCTAAACCCCTAAACCCTTAAACCCCTAAACCCTAACCCCTAAACCCCTAAACCCCTAAACCCCTAAACCCCTAAACCCCTAAACCCCTAAACCCCTAAACCCCTAAACCCCTAAACCCCTAACCCCCCAAACACTAAGCCCAACCCCTAAGCTTGTTTGTTTTTTTGTGAAGGCCTTGAGGCGCTATATGCCCAGGGCATGTCTGGCGCAATGCGCCTCTGGCGGATACGGCCGCTGCCTCAGATGCTCCTGGAGACTTTAGGGTTTGGGGTTTGGGGTTTAGGGTTTAGGGTATAGGGGTTAGGGTTTGGGGTTTAGAGTTTAGGGTTTTGGGGTGTCGGGTTTAGGGTTTGGGGTTTAGAGTTTAGGGTTTTGGGGTGTCGGGTTTAGGGTTTAGGGCTTTGGGGTGTAGGGCGTAGGGGTTAGGGTTTGGGGTTGTTGGAGAATTTCGAGGTGTGTTAGGGCTTTCGGGGTCCGGGGTTCAAGCTTTGGGACTTTGGGGTTTAGGGTTTAGGGTTTAGATACGTCCTGTATGCCTCGGTGCTTTCGATCCTGCAGAGTTCAGGTTCAGGTTTCGATGTGCACGTTTATAAATTATCAAAGAACTTCGTCAGCAGTTTTCAACTTTCTGGGCAGGGCTTTGCGAAAAACAAAAAAAGTATAGTCCCTTCTGGCAGGGATCCCATTACAATATGGTGGCCGCAGTAGCCCTCACCGAGCCTGCAGCTAAGGCCCAGCACCTCACCCCAAACCCTTCTCCGCAAAATCCAAAGCCCTAAACTCGGACCAACAGGTTCCGAGGTTTCGGGGTTTCGGACGCTTCAGCAGATGGAAAAAGGGCCTTCAAAATAAAGCCCTAAACCCGAAACTCTCAAAGCCCCAAGCCCTGAAAGCCCTAAACCCTGAACCCTAAATCCTAAAAGCCCGAAAAACCCTAAACCTTGAACCTTAAAAGCCCTAAGCCCTAAAAGCCCTAAACCCTAAAAGCCCTAAACCCTAAACCCTAAGCCTTGAACCCCAAAAGCCCTAAGCCCTGAACCCTAAACCTTGAACCCCAACACCCTAAACCCTAAACCCTGAACCACATAAACCCGAAAACATAAAAGCCCTAAGCCCTAAACCTTAAACCTTACATCCTTTTAAAAGCTCCAAAGCCTAAACCATCAAAAAGGCCGAATCTGCTCCGGGGCGCCTGGGGCAACGAGCCCTTGTTCCCGAACCTCAAGGCCGGAATTCGAGGCTTTGAAGGCTTAGGTTTAGGGGTTTAGGGGTTTAGGGTTTAGGGTTTAGGGTTTAGGGGTTTAGGGGTTTAGGGGTTTAGGGGTATAGGGTTTAGGAGTTTGGAGTTTAGGGGTTTGGGGGTTCGGTTTAAGCGTTAGGGTTAACCCTAATCCCTAAACCTTCAAACCCCTACACCCCTAACCCCTAAACCTTAAACCCAGAATTTTAGGGCTTTAGGGGTTTAGGGGTTTCGGGTATATGGAGGCGGCCGCAGAGCTTTTTCTCTCGCATCTCCTAAGACTCCTTTTTTTGTGTACTCTTGCTTGGATACAACTCCGATGTTTGCTAAGAATGAGTGCGGCTGTTGCAGGTCCTGAGGTTTATAACTCTTGCGGTGTACATTGGGGATTCCACTCCCGAAGCCCTGGACTCCGATTTGAACATATTAGCATTTAGGGGCTGGGGGGTCCCCAAGAGAGCCCAATACCCCTTAATTAAGGAATAGTCCAGGAATAGAGCTTACATCATAATATGAAGCCCTA
Source organism: Symbiodinium sp. clade A Y106 (assembly GCA_003297005.1). Taxonomy (NCBI): domain Eukaryota; class Dinophyceae; order Suessiales; family Symbiodiniaceae; genus Symbiodinium; species Symbiodinium sp. clade A. The sequence continues at coordinate 15,096 of BGNK01005645.1, forward strand.
TATAATTTAAGCCATATTCCTGAATTAAGGGGTTTTGGGCTCCATGGGTCTTGATCAGGCTGATCAGGTCCACCTTCGGCTTCAGGAAGCTTCAGCCTCTGGGTTCAGTTTAGGGTTTAGGGTTTAGGGTTTAAGGTTTAGGGTTTAGGGTTTAGGGTGTTTAGGGATCTGCAGATTTTTCTGGATATGTTGGTCTTCGGAACAGACGATCAACTGTATGGTGTAAAGAGCCCGAAACACTGCGGCGACAGTGGGAACCTGATCCGAAATTATGGGTTCGTACCCTCAGCTGAGTTATGGGTTTAGGGTTAGTCTGAAGCCAGTGTGTGAAGGCTGCAGACATTCCCACTCGGAGTTAGGATCTAAACTGCGGAACAATTGTGAGCCGATTGAAATACTGACAAACCCGGCTTGATCCTTAGGTGGCATCTTACAAGGCCTAAGTTTTTCGGTCCTCTACGACCCTGATGCAGCATAAGATGCCATTCAAGCCCAAACCTTCAACCCCTAAACCCCTTATGCCTTAAACCCCTAAACACCCCTAAACCCTGAAGCCCTGAACCCCGAAACACCCCTAAATCCTGGACCTTAAACCCTAAACCCAGAACCCTAAACCCTAAACCCCTGAACTTTAAACCCTTAACCCTAAGCAAGGTTATCGGCCATGTGACGTTGACCAACGACGGGAAAGTCGCATGGCCGACCGGCTCGAGGTTCCGAGCCTGTAAGTTTCCTCAGGTGCTTGGGTAGGGTATAGGGTTTAGGGTTTAAGGTTCAGGGTTTGGGGTTTAGGGTTTAGGGTTCAGGGCTTAGGGTTCATGCAGGGTTTAGGGTTCAGGGTTTGGGGTTTAGGTGTAGGGTGTAGGGTATAGGGCTGAAGCCTACAGGCTACACCTATTCCGGCACCATGTGTCTTTGCAGGGCCCCGCAGCTCTTTGCCCTGACAGTATAACTTCTCAACTAGCAAGCACTTGGGCCCAAAAATCCTAAACCCTTCACCTTACACCCTAACTCATAAACCATCAGCACTAGACCTTAATGAAAGTCCCGAACCCGAAACCCTGAACCCTGAAGTGCTACTGACCCGCGGGCTTCGGATTTAGGATGAAAGGCGGCTGACAGTCGAGACTGCTCGGTCCGTTTTAGGTTTACTTCGGGTTCGCAGTTTAGGGTTTCGGGGTTTAGTACGGGGGCCTTAATAATTAGAATAGGGTTTTGGGGTACATGATACTATAAATGTAATAAGGAACCACCACTACATAGTATAGGTATTTATTTAGGTCCCTATAGTAGTGTTTTCTAGGGCGGGGTTGGGGTATTGGGGTATTGGGCTCAGGATCCAGGGTTTAGGGTTTAGGGTTTAAGGGTTAAGGGTTAAGGGTTTAGGGTACAGGGTTTAGGGCTTAGGGTTTAGGGTTCAGACAATTCTCAGCGCTAGACATCTCAGTGCTGGGAAAGTCGTGGCACTCCTGCAAACCCAAGCCCCAATAAGCCCTCACAAACCCCAGCAAATCCCAAATAATCTGAGTTAGCACCAGTGAAACCCTTATAATCAAAATAGAACCCTAAGCCTAAACCCTAAACCCTAACTCAGAACCCTAAACCCAATTAAATTAAGCGGGAGGATGCCCTCCCTGGAGCCCTACCCCGTCAACTCAGTTGGCGCTTTTTGCGATGGCATAGTGCGAACAAATGGCTCAGGGCTCGAGGGTTTAGGGTTGTTTCCTTTAGGGGTTTGGGGTTTAGGGTTTAGGGTTTAGGGTTTGGGGTTTAGGGTTTAGGGTTGTTTCCTTTGCATCAAATGACGATTACTCCGTGTTTCTTCGCTACCGATGTGCCATGGTCATTTTCACGACGATGCTGGTTCCTGTTCCTATGTTGGTGGCACGGCCCGAACCCTCCCACTCAAAATGGCGACCATCTCGGATGGCCAGCGCCATACACACCCATCCCCGCCACGGGTCTCGCTATACTTGTGGTCTAGGCTTTATGAGGGTTTCGGGTATTCGGGGTATTCGGGTCTGGGGTCTAGGTGTGAGGATTACCCATACACATGATCCACGCCTATTTTGCCCATAGGTCCCTCTCGCCAGCTCGAAAGCAACGCATGCTCGGCTCCCGCGAAGGCTGTGCCACCTCGGTGGTAACTCTTCCTTGAAGGTTGGAATGAGCTGCGCCCTGGCTTCAGGATTCGTGCTGCTACTAGGGCTGCTGCTACTACTATTGCTACTACTACTACTACTACTGCTACTACTGCTCCTACTCCTCCTCCTACTCCTACTCCTACTCCTACTCCGACTCCGACTCCGACTCCTACTCCTACTCCTACTCCTACTCTTACTCCTACTCCTACTACTAATGCTACTGCTATTGGTACTGCTACTGCTCCTGCTCTTGCTACTGCTCTTGCTACTGCCAGTGTTAGTGCTAATGCTACTGCTGCTGCTGCTGCTGCTACTGCTACTACTGCTAGTGCTACCACTGCTGGTGCTACCACCACTGTTACAAGGATGTCGCCGACGACAACTGCCACTACTATGACCACAACCACCACTACTGCTCTGCTGCTGCAGAAGCACTCCCAACAGCAAAAACGGCACCAGCATGTGCCTGAGGGTATTCGTCAATCTTATTGGTGGAGCTGTAATGGCAGCAGATGCTGCAACTAGCGCCGTCCCCGTCAAACTTGGCTGTAATTATTCATGTCTCAGGGAGCAGTGAGGATCTTAGTGAAGACGGGCAGTTGCTCGCAAAGACTCCTCTTGGCGCTGCTTGTTGCGCAATTCTTCGTGTTCGTGCTGTTGCTCGCTTCTATACTTCGGATGAGCCTTGCCGCGTGGATTCAGGAGAAATACTTGGGATGCTTCTCCTTCCTACAAACACGGATACCCACCAGACTCCAAGGCATGCACAAGTGGTGGTCTCCACAAGCTTCCTGCGGCCGTGTGCCTCCGCGGAAAACTGTCGAGATCCAGCTGTCTGTGCCGATTCCGCGCATCTCGGCTCCCTAGTTGGGTTTAGTTGTTTAGGGTTTGCCGTGGATTAGCGCGTAGGCGATAGAATCTTGCGACAAGGTAGTGTCGTGCATCGTACTGTGGCGACGAGCTACGAAGCCTGTCTATAGAAGGTTCTACCTTCTGTCTCTCCTACCCCACGCCGTACAAGGCGGCCAAGCCACCCGATTCTATTCCATTTAGGGTTTAGGCCTGGACTCATGCCGTGGCGTTTCTCTTAGGGAGGGCATTGCATTGCAGGGCTCCTGCCCTCCGGCCCTCCTGCCCTCCTAGAGGTTGAGGGTTTGGGGTTTTAGGGTTTAGGGTTTAGGGTTTAGGGTTTAGGGGTTTAGGGTTTTAGGGTTTAGGGTTTAGGGTTTTAGGGTTTAGGGTTTAGGATTCACGGGAAATTCCAGAGGTTTGGTGTGACTGGGGTTCAGAGATTGGGGTTCAAGGTTTAGACGTTCAGGGTGTAGGGATTCAAGGTGAAGGCGTTGAGGGCTTTTTGATTTGATGACTCTTTCTTGCGGCTGCACCCACACTCACACAATCCCACATAGAGCCACAACGAGCGGCTGTTGATGTCATGTCTCTGTCGGGTGTTCTGGATAAAAAGCCCCAAATCCCTAAACCCCTAAACCCCTAAACCCTAAACCCTAAACCCCTAAACCCTAAACCCTAAAACCCTAAACCCTAAACCCCTCAGCAGCACCTTAGGCGGAAAAAGGAGCTCAAAAAAAGAAACTAAACCCCCGACAACTCCTTGAGCCTACATCCGAAACCCTCACTCCTTGAGCCTGCAGCATCTGTGCATAGGCCAAGATGCTTGGAGGTTCATGGGTAGTTATATGTGGGTTTATAAGTCCTCTAATATAGGTATAACCATAGTTATCCTACATATAACCCTACTTATAATGACCGATGAACCTCCAAGTATCCAGGCAAGGAAGGCAGCATAAGTCCCATGGTTCGGGGTGCTTATGGTCAGGCTGGACTTTTTCATGAGCCCTGCACCGTACACCCCTAAACCCTCCACCCAAAACCCTAAACCCTGAACCTACCAAGACAAGATAGCTGGACCCCAAACCCGAACCCTAACCCCGAGTACTCCCCTGGAGGCAAAGACGTGGCCGAACAGACCTACGGCAGCGGATGGCTCGAGAGCCGGGTCGCACTGCGTCTTGTCTTCGACGGTTTAGGGTTAAGGGGCACTGAAGGTTCAAGGTTTGCGATATTTGGCTCCTCCAGGTCTTTTGCACGGAGGGTTTCGGAATCCTGAACCGGAACCCTACAACCCCCAGCCCCAAAGCCCGAACCCCACCCCAACCCTCAACCCGAAGCTCTGAACTCTATAGGCTCTAGACCCTCACGCCTAAACCCCCGATATGCTGCTCATCGCCCCAAAGGTGCGAAGCATCGTCTGGCAAGCTTCTTTGTCACAATGGCTGGGTTCAGGGTTTAGGGCTTACCTGTAGCCGAAAAGACCTACCTTTTTAGTGTACTATATATAGAAACCATAATAAGGAACTCCAAAAAAGGTAGGTCTTTTCGGCTACAGGTAGGCTTTGCGTTTGGGGCTCGAAGGGTCGAGATGGAATAGGGAGCAAGCCGAAACCTTCCCGAAGAACCCCTAGAAGTAGAGTAGGTAGCCTTTAACCTTTTTGGGGTAGTATATTCCCTACATAATCTGCATCATGAAAAAGGTTAACCTTTAGTTCCCCGTGATACCCGACAAGTAGGAACCTGTCAAAGACAACCCTCAGAAGAAAGTAATGAAGGTTCCAAGAGGTGCATGGGGTGGCTTAGAGTTTAGGAAGCCTCAAACCCTGAAGCCCACAAGCTAATCCTTGAATGCTGAAGCCTGCGCCGTCGGGGTTGATATCCATACTACTAAGGAAACCTTGTTATTTTCTTTAGATCCCTACTGGGGATTCTATAAGGGTCCTTGTAAGGGTTCGACTATAAAGGTTCTTATGAGGTTTCCTATAATTCTATACGGGTTCTTATAAGGGTGCTAGGGGGATGACCTCAGGTGTAAGGTTTTGCATAGTTGGAGGGGTTCTTGATATGGGAGTTCCAGAAAAAAGAATTCGAATCTAGACCCCAAGTAGTATAGGATCCGTAACAACAAGAAGAGGTAGCCCCAATTTTCAGAACCCTTCCCCCGGCCATATGCCTCATGTAGCATGATAAAGCCCTCAACAAGGCACATGATGCTTTCCACATCATCTTTAAGCTTTAAGCTGCGGTATTGGCATCGTTCGCCTGCCGGGATATTACCCTCAATGTTTTATGTGTCGGTGTTCTTTCTCGTCCTAATATAGGGGCATAAATCCTTACCAATACTATTTTGGGGGTTCCCATTTTAATTATAGTAGAATATATCCCAAAATCCAAAACCTTACTCTAATTATTAAGGCCCCTACAGTACCTCTGTTTGTGTGTGCTTGCTCAACGGCTGTGGTACTTTGACCACCGAGAGAAGCAGCGTAGGGAGATGGCACGTCAAGGCGATCGAGGCATTCCCCAAATTGAGCCATCCATGTACCCTGCCTTAACCCTGAAGAACCTACTTTTTTAGGGTTCCTTGTTATGAATTCTCTATATAAGGCCTTTAAAAGGTAGGTTATTCCGGGTTAAGGTAAACCCTGAACCGTAAAGTCTCGTGATTGAGGAATGGCTTTGGCCCCAAACACTGCAAATACGCCAAGCCTAAGCTCCAAATACAGGTCATTCATCATTCAACCAGCTCTGACGACCAGTACCCAGAGACTGAAGTATCCCTTAATTAAGGAATATACCTTAAATGAGATTAGGGATCCTACGATAATTTAAGGTATATTCCTTAATTAAGGGATATTGGAGTCTCTCGGTATTGTCATCCCGCAACTCCCTGACCGTTTAATCTTCTGAGCGCGAAGCCCCAAAGGACTCATCCGAAGCCCCAAAGGGCTCATCCAGAAGCCGCAGTCTCAAAGCCCTCAACCCCACACTCTAAACCGAGTCCAGCGAAGGCCGTTTGGTGTCCTGTTCAGCGTCTTCTTCGATTTCCGAAGTCTAGATTGATGGCTGGCTGGCGAAAGAGATTCGGGTCTGAGGTTTAGCTTTCGGGTCTGTAGGTTTCCACAGTAATACGCCTTCGAAGTGTTTTTTGATGGTGGGCTTCTCCAGTCTAAAACTGGATGATGCGAAAAAGGGTAGCTTTATAGTGGCATTCTCATGGGGTTCAGGATTTTCGACACTGGTGCTTCGAGGCCTCGAGCAGAGCACTAACCCAAATCCGGAATCCGATGTCACAAGCTGCTGGTTGGAGTATAGTGAACCCCAGAAAGTTGGAACATGGATTTTGGATGATTCATGCTAGGATTCCCTATACTTCACCTTAAGGGCACGAGGATAATGATGTTCCAACTTTCTGGCTTCTACTGTANGTATAGTGAACCCCAGAAAGTTGGAACATGGATTTTGGATGATTCATGCTAGGATTCCCTATACTTCACCTTAAGGGCACGAGGATAATGATGTTCCAACTTTCTGGCTTCTACTGTAGTCTTACAAGCTCTTCAAAGCATGTTGGATGCCGCGCTGGCATGGAACTCCCTACCCTTCACGATATGAGATTGCAGTGCCTGACTACACCGTGTTTCATCACAGAGAGAAGTGGCACGGCCGGTCGGTTTGCAAAAGCAACTAGGGTTGCGAACGTCTATTTGGTATTTACTATCTCAACATAAATGATTAAAAAGCTAAAAATAAGGTAAAATCAAGCTACAGGGAAAAGGTAAAAGAAAGGTAACCATGTCGAGAGAAGGTAAAATAAAGCTACAGGGAAAAGGTAAAGGGAAGGTAACCGTGTCGAGAGAAGGTAAAATAAAGCTACGGGGAAAAGGTAAAAGAAAGGTAACCATGTCGAGAGAACGTGAAGTAAAGCTATAGGGAAAAGGCAAAAGAAAGTCAACCATGTCGAGTAGTAACTAGTACTGTAACCAGTAACTAGTAACTCGCTACACCTAAATGCTGTTGCTGAAATCCTTGAAGCTATTCAATTTCTGTTGCAGTTTGGGGATGGGTTGCTCATGGTCCTGGGCGGTTCGCATC
>BGNK01005645.1:22225-34243 GCA_003297005.1 Symbiodinium sp. clade A Y106
TTGGTATGCTGCTGCTCGTCAGCTCGTCACCTTTTTCAGATACCTTTGCTTTACCTTGTGTTACCATTTTCTCAGCTTTCTGAGTTACCTTTGTTTTAGCTTTCGTTTGCTGTGTTACCTTTTTCCCAGCTTTCTCAAATACCTTTGTTTTACCTTTGTTTCACCTTTTTAATTGTTTAAGTGTTTTCAATAAATACCAGCAATAAACGTTCACAAAACTAGGGATCTTGGTTTGGGGTTTTGGATTGGGCGCTGCGGGTCAAGGATTTAGGTTTCTTTGGTTGGGCTTCTTTGGTTTCTCTGATTCGAAACCTAGTTTGTTGGGGGTGGGGTGGGGCGAAGCTCCCAACCCCAAGCAAATGCGCGTCCGTGCGAACTTGGCTCAGGAGTAGCGCAACTGTAGAGAGAAGCTGGCCCCATGCCCCTAGCCCATCTCGGCCTGCAAAAGGAGATACAATGCAGCGTTCAAGCTTCGCTCCAGATTGCTAAACCAGAAATATGTATCCCCTTTAGTCTCCATATACTTACACTGGAAAATCTACTCCAAAACCCCATGTAATTGTCAAAGCCCTTATTCCTAAGTACAAGCTTTGCAAAGTAGGTCTTCGCTCAGGCGTGGCGTAGTCAGGAGTCATAGGGGTTAGGGTTTAGGCGGCAGAAGCCTTGTACAGAGGGGGGACTCGAGACGCTGCGGCGTGCCTTTTGGCCCACCACGGCGGGCGACTTGGCTGCAAGTCGCGAGGCCTCGGGCTTCTTGTTGGGTTTAGGGTATAGGGTTTAGGGTTTAGGGCTTAGGGTTTAGGGTATAGTGGCATACCCCCAAAGCCCTGTTAAAGTTGTTAACTTAGGCCCTGAACTAAGCCCTACACCAACGGCCCCAAATCCCTGAACCCTGGGCCTGAAAGTTATGGAGCCTAAACCCTAAACCCTAAACCCTAAACCCTAAACCCTAAAGCCTAAAGCCTAAACCCTAAAGCCTAAAGCCTAAACCCTAAAGCCTAAAGCCTAAAGCCTAAAGCCTAAACCCTAAACCCTAAACCCTAAACCCTAAAGCCTAAAGCCTAAAGCCTAAAGCCTAAACCCTAAAGCCTAAACCCTAAACCCTAAACCCTAAACCCTAAACCGTCAAGGCCTGAAAGTGATGGAGCCCTTGAAACCCTAGGCCTCAATCCTCAACCCTGGGACCGCTATGCTCAACCCTGAGCCCTAGGAGGCTTTAGGGGTTTAGGGTTTAGGGTTTAGGGGTTTAGGGTTTAGGGTTTAGGGGTTTAGGGTTTAGGGTTTAGGGTTTCCTCAAACGCTAACCCCAAAACCCTAAAACCTCTTGTCGTATTCTGTGACGGTCCATCTCTGTTGATTTCGGCTGTTGGTCTTGGCTTGCGCTTACCAGGCCACGATGTGCAGTCATTAGGGCTGTAGGCTTTTGGGGGTGCAGATTCTGTAGCTTATTCTCAGGACCTAAGCCCTAAACCTTAAACCTTAGACCCTGAATAAGCAGTAAAAGAGCGTCTGCCAGAGGGTTTAATGCTTTGGGTTTAGGGTTTAGGGTCAAGAGTTTAGGGTTTAGGGTATAGGATTAGGGTCTAGAGCCTAGGGTTTAGGGTGCAGGGTAGGTGCGGTTGGGGTGCGAGCTCGGGGATAGAGCGAGGGCAGTAGAGACAGAGAGAAACAGGGCAAATTTAGGGTTGGGGTCCAAGAGACTTCGGAAACCTGAACGCTAAGCAAGGACCCTAAACCCTAAACCCAAATCGCGAAACACTAAGCAGGGTTTAGGGTCTAGCTTTTACTCCAAGCTTGGGAGCATGCAAGAGCTTATCAGGTGACGGCAGCAGCAGGACATGTCCCTCCATGATCCGACAAGGCAGGTGCGTAGTGTAGCATATACATAATATAGGGCTCCGAATAGCTTGTAAGGTCAAATGATATGCCCTTATAGTCCCTATATAGCTATACTTTGTAGATCCTAAAACCCGATTCTAGCTATGTGAGCCCGTGTATCATACGGTTTAGGCTTCAGGGGATTCGATTTCTCGGATCTACTCTGCGGGCGTTTGTAGGTAGAAAGGCCCGGGCGAAAACGGGCTTCAGATATTTAATTCGAGTAGAGTTGAGGGAGTTTCGATGTCGGGCCTCGGCATTTGCCCTAAACCTTCAATCCTAGACCCTAAAGCCCTAAACCCTAAACCCTAAATCCTTAAACCCTAAGCCTTAAAGCCCTTAACTCTAAACCCTAAAGCCCTAAACCCTAAATCCCTAAACCCTAGCCCTTGAAGCCCCTCCTAAACCCTAAATCCTAAACCCTAAACGTTCGCACATGTAGGCAAGTCATGGCCTTTGGACCCGAAGCTTCATCGTTCAGGTCTCCCTTTGCGGAGTTTACAGAAGCCGAAGCCCTCAACCTATAAATATAACCTAGTAGTCGTAGTAGTCGTAGTAGTAGTAGTAGTAGTAGCAGCAGTGTTGGTAGCAGTAGTAGAAAGTCGCTCTCTCTCTCTCTCTCTCCCTCTCTCTCTCTCTCTCCCTCTCGCTCTCTCTCTCTCTCTCAACCCTAAAACCTATGTGTACAGGAGACCGCGGTTCACGCATCCGCTGCTTTGCCAGAGCCACAGGTTCAGTCTCGTCTGTGGCTTTGGGATTTTTGCGTTTTAGATTCAGGGTTCAGGGTTTTGGGGGCTTGGGGATGTTGAGGTTCCTGTTTTTGGTTTATAGGCTGCATATATATATATATATATATGTATGTATGTATGTATGTATGTATGGGTTGTCGTAGTTTCACCGCATTTTGGGTTCTGTGGCCGTCAGCATAAATTCCAAGCCTCCCCAAACTCTAAACCCATTCAGGGCTTGCTCGTAGGCTCAGGGTCCGGGTTCTTGTATCCAGTAGCAAACTGTCATTGTACTTATCTCGGGTATATGATCACCGACTATAATTAACTAGTTTGGATAAGCCCCTCCCCCTAAACCCTGAACCTTGCAAAAACAGAGTCCAAAGTTGTAGGCTAAACGCCCCAAGCCCGCCCCACCCCCTCTTTTTCCTGCTAGCGCTTATCAACCCCAAGCCCCTCAACCCGAAGCCCTATACTGTAAAACCCTAAACCCCAAACCATAAGACTTCACCTCTCAGATGCTTTGCGAGCCAGGGGAAGTAGGCTTATGCAGGCTCGGAGGACTGTGGTTAAGGTTCGGGGTTCAATACCGAGTGTTTGAGCTGGGGGGCTAACTTTGTGGCTTGCGAGTTTTGGAGGCATTTCTGGTTGATGGAGGATGTTGTTGGGGCGTTCAGGTCTGGGGTGTAGACACAAGAGGTTAAAGCTGCACGTAATGTACAAAGGTATAACACATAAACCCTAAACTGTAAGCCGCAACCCCTAAACCCTTATAAGCCCCTCAGCCCCTTAGCCCCTAAGCCCCTAAACCCCTGAACCCCTAAACCCCTAAACCCCAAACCCCCAAACCCCTGAACCCCTAAAGCCCTAAAGCCCTAAACCTATGTGGTAATGAAGTCTGAAGAGCATCTGCATAGAGTGCCCGAACCCTAGTAAGCCCAATAAGCCCTAAACGCCAAATCCCAGAACGATCGTGGACGGACGCAGAAATTTGACCCCCAAAGCCGAAACCCTCAACCCTTGATCAAGCCTAATATGGTGATTGAGTTAGTAAACTGTATTTCTTCGAACCACGATTCCAAGTATATATTCAGGTCCCCATACTAAAAACAGAATACACCCCTACAGCCGTATGGCGCGCGTTTAAAGGAGCCACATCTGCCATCATGAAGGCCCTCTATTGTAGCCCTTGAATCTTCAATCCCCAAACCGCGCAGAAAGCTGAGGAGTTGCTCATAGCTCTAGCTCTTTGCCTACAAGGTTGGGGCTTTGGGAGGGACGGAGCCTGGGGTCTAGGGGTTTCGCGGAATAGGTTTGTATCTTTTCGGTTTTAGGGTTTCAGACTTGGAGTTTCGGGTTGAAGGTCTGGTACATGGGTGCTATAGTAAGAGTACTACTGGAATGCGGCAATGCGATAAGGGCTGCTGAGCTACACCCTAAGTGTGAGGGCCCTCCTGAACTCCTGTGCTGCATGTAGCGCCGGTGCTCATAACAGAGACGTCAGTCGCCGGGGATGGGGATCCCAATTTCAGGACTTTGATTTAGGCGGAAGTGGGTTTATCGATCGGGGACCCACGCGACTCCCTTAGTTTTGGATACGAAATCCGAAGCCTGGGCTCTTCAAGCCTAAGCCTCGCCCTACATCCTTGACCTCAAGCCTCTAATAATGCAGACCACGAGCCTAAACACTACTCCCAGAACCTTGACCCCTAATCCCTGAACCCTAATCCTTAATCCCCAAACCCTAACCCCTAAACCCTACGGCTTTTCGGGTTGAGGATGAAGTGCGGCCACTGGGTTGATGGCTTCGAGCTACAACCCAAAGTTCGAAATCAGCCGAATTAGACAACAAACGCGGTATAGGGTTTAGGGTCCCCATCTTCAGAATCCAGGGTTTAGACTTTAGGGTTTGGAGTTCAAATCAAAGCCCCAAATAGTGGGATCAATTTTCAATCCCAGGGATTTCTATTCAGGTTCCTAAACCCTCGGCCCCTAGCTGCTAAGCCAAGGGTAAACCCTACACCTTCCTCCACGTTGAACAACTCGATTTCGAGTCCTGAGTTCGACCTGTGAACGTTAAGGGCAAATAAAACCTAGAGCCTACTAGACCCTCAATAAAGCCCAGAAGCCGGAGGAAGAATCAGTCGAATGAACCCTAGAAGCTTAGTGAAGAGGAAACCCTAGCAAACCCCAACCAAAACTCAAATCAAAACTCTACTCAACTTCAATCAAAACTGAAATTTGATGACCTTGATAAAACCCCAAACCCTTAAACCTTCAATCCCTTCACCTTTCAGCCATGAACCCTTGAAGTCCTCAACTCTAAACTAAACCCTTAGCCCTCAATGCCTCAAAAACCTAATCCCTAAACTTCCCTAAATCCTACAAAACCTTAAAGGCCTAAAACTCGTAACATCCTTAACACCCCAAATCCCACAAAACCACCAAGAGCGCAGAGCAGGCGTTGCAGGACAGCCGGGCCCCTGGAGCTGAGTGGCCTTTGGCAGACTTCTGGGATCTTGGTAGGGTTTTAGGGCTCTCGTCGAAGGGTTCTGTCTAGGATCTTGGAGTTAGAGTTTAGGGTTTCGGGTCATTTCGGGTCCACTGTTTCGGAAATTCGGGTTTAGGGTTTAAACGCCTGAGAGCTTACAGGGTTGAAGATATTTGTACTGTCAGGATGCGGGTGGGCTTATCTGGGATCTTGGCTGATTCGAGGCCTTGTGATGAGAAGTCTACAAAATCATGTACTATACTATGCCATCTTATACTACACTTTCATATCGCCTGCCAGAGGCAAATGAGAAGTGCTTGTGTAGATTTGTAGGATCTAGGGGCTGAGGCAGTAAACGCTAAGCTCTTTTTCTGGATCTTCCCCTAAGGGTCCATATACCCCAATATTGTATACTTTGGGCCCAATGTACCCATATAGGGAGTACTTTAAGGCTAATGTATATACTATTTTGGGTACATGGACCCTCAAGGTTCATGCTCTCTGATGATTATGAGGAGGTTCATCTGGTCACACGTCTAAAGATTCACGGGTTTAGGGTTTATAGTAGGGCTTACATAGGGTTTAGGGTTCACGGGTTTAGGGTTTATGGATGTTTACGGAGGTTTACGGCAACTATGCATACTGTGCACGGTTGTCTGCAAGCCGCCTTTGAAGTAAAAGCGGAGTCCGACGTTGAGACAGCCGTTCTGATAGAATGCAGCTTTTGTTACGGAGGATCAACTGCGCTGACAGTTGTAAGCCACGCTCTTGACGCTCCAACGGTTGCAAGTCCGCCAACCATGTATCGCAGACGTCAAGCCTCGCTTGCATCTGCGGCCTGAGCAGGAACAAGCTTGCAGTGTGGTGTATATATATATATATATACATACCTATGTATGCATATATATATATATCTCTCTGTATAGAAACTGTAGATGGAGCCGCGCCATGGCAGTACCCACTTCCATCTCGGCTTGAGAATTAGAGTTGTCCCTTTCTGGATGCGGTTTAGGGTCATTTAGGTTTTGGGGTTTAGGGCCATTTAGGGTTTAGGGTTTACGGTCGAGTCTAGGGTTTCGGGTCAGTTTGGGTTTGGGGTTTAGGGGCGGTTTGAGGTCTAGAGTCTTAGAGTTTACATTTCACTGCCCAGCTTAGGAATCACGACTCCAGATACTGTCAATGCAACCTCGCTGTGAAGTCCTAGTGTGCTGCCCTGAAAGGCACCAAAGTAGCGTGCTGAACGACACTGAGGCGGCATTTGGGGTTTAGGGCTTCAGGTTTAGGAGTTTGGGTTTCGGGTTTAGGGTTAACGTTTTCAGTAACTGCTTAAACTTCAAAGCTGGGAATATGAGTAAATTCTGCAGCTCCAGCGCAGGTTTCGGGCTTTCGAGTGCAGGTTTCGGGCTTTCGAAAACTCTCTGCAGCCGAGTCTAGAAAGCCTTGCAGCTTGAGCCCGAAGCTCAAGGTATGCCGGGTTGGCCAACATACTACAGGGCTTAAATGACTTTTGGGGGTTCCCTATTATGACTACAGTATAATGTGCCCCAAGACCCTGTTCTAATCATTAAGGTGCCTATATTACAGGTTCGCACCTCGTCCCCTTCTGAAGCCCCGTCAAGCCTAAACCAAGAGAGCCTGTAAGCCCCAACCCCGAACGGCTGAACGGTTGGAAAGTAGTAAGGGCCGAAACGAGGGCCCTGCAGCACCAGTAACTCCTTAAGCTTCCGTCATGTAACCACAGAATACAACTTGTCAAAACCCTAGACAAAAGAAGCTTCTTTGTATCACACCCTATAAGGCAGGAAGGGAGGTTCATATGGGGATCATCGACCCCTTTCAAGAATATCCATTAGAATCATGTTGTCTGTAGAAACCCCCACAAGGCCTTTCAGAGCACCGGATGACGAGTATCTGATTCTTAGTAGGGAATGTATCCCTATAGTAGTCCCAATATAATCCCCCAAAAATATTCTCCAATATCCGTTCCCGCGTTCCCTACTAAGAACCAGACCGCCTACTAAGAACCCTAAACCCCTATAGTACAACCCTTAAAGCAACCTTATCGTAACCCTTAAAGGAACCCATTCCCTACTCAGCACCAGACAGTTCATCCAAAGGATTGTATTGAACCCATCTAAACCCTAAACCCTAAACCGCCTAAACCCTAAACATCAAGTCGCTCAGAGTCTGGGCTCAGCTTCGTTTTTCGCCCACTGTCAAAGAGATCCTCGCAGGGTTCCTTTAAAGGGTTACTATAAGGGTACTGGAAGGGTTCCTTTAAAGGGGTCTATAAGGGTTCGGAGTTTCCAAAAATTAGGGGTACCTTATTTTGGGGTCCTTATAGAAAGGATCCTACTATTTGGGGTACTATATTAGGGTCCCCTATAGTCGGAAACTCCCAAATGGACGCAGAGCGGTGTGAAAGTCGTTGCCAGCTTCCTGCAAACGGCCGAGATGCAGTGTTTCGTGACCGAGGACCAGCTTTGGATGTGCTCGCAAACCGAGCAGAGCTTGGAAGCTTACGATCGAAGGTCAAGCTCGCCAGTCTTGTCCTATGCCGTGGATCTTGGTTGGTAGATGGCGGCAAGACGAAAGATTACCAAGAAGACAGGGTTTAGGGGTTTAGGGTTTCGGGGTCCCTAAACCCCCTAAACCCTAAACCCTAAACCCTAAACCATACAGGACTAGGCCCTCGAGTTGTGGCCTGGGGCCTTTCACGGCGAGAAATGTGGGTCACCCTAGACTTCCGTAGGCCCCGTAGGCCCTGAACCCTAGCCTGACCGCAAGCGCTAGTTAGAGTTGCTGTTTAAACTCTAACTACTATAAAGCCCTGGCTGAGGCCCTAAACCCTAAACCCTAAACCCTAAACCCCTAACCCCTAAACCCCTAAACCCCTAAACCCTAAACCCTAAACCCTAAACCCTAAACCCTAAACCCCTAAACCCTAAACCCTAAACCCTAAACCCCTAAACCCTAAACCCTAAACCGTTTAGGGTGACATTTCTCAACCTGAGTCCCAATTCTTACCTTTCAAGTCTCGGCAACCTGGAAGGAGGTGTTCTCGGATGGAAACGAGACATTCGGCGATGCGCAACACCCTCGGTTTGAGTGGTGGAAATTCTGAGGCTTTGGGAATGCAGATGTTAAATCTGTAGTACAAGGGTGTTATACTGTTAATACAGGCGCCTTAATCATTGGAATGGGGTCTTGGGTTATATTCAACTATAACTACATTGAGGAACTTTGTATTACTTTATAGGGCCCCTTCTGACGAAGGTGGGCTGTTGAGGGTCCAGGTCCTAGGTCGTACTAGAGAGGCCCCTCAATTAATTAAAGGGTACCCTTCTTAACCCTACTTCTGGCTCTCTTACTAGGGACCTTATTGAAAGGGTTTTTTTCCAGGGCCCCCCTAACCCTAGCTCCACCAGGTAAACCCTAAACCCAGGCTCGAGAGTTTCACCGCAACCACTACCTTCACCACACGCACCCGCACAACGACCCGGACGTTGGTGCCGGGCTCGGTGAGGTTTCGCTGTTTGGGGGTTTAAGATTTAGGATTTAGGGTTTAGGGGTTTAGGGGTTTAATGGTTTATGGTTTATGGATTTACGGTTTAAGGTTCAGGGTTTAAGGTTTAGGGTTTAGTTCCCTGAAGTTTTAGGAAGCCTGGACTCTCCAAGCATCAAGCCTTGCTTTCTGAAGCCCGAAATGCAAAGACACCCAAGCCTTCAACAGCCTGAACTCGTAAATCCTAACATAGGGGCCTGAACAGTTGCCAGTACTGCTCCTTAGGGCTCCTTCATATACTTATACTATGACGAACCCCCCCCCAGAAAAAAAAAAAAAAAAACATATTCCAATAGGCCTGTATATTACGGCGAACCTTGGTCTTATTCTAAGCCATTTACAGGTGGGTAGTTATTAGGTGGGTAGTTTCCCATAAGCCTCCCATACCACTCCTATAAGGTAAAGGGGGTCTTGTGGGAGTACTATGGAAGAAGAACTACCCACCTGTAAGGGGCTTCTACTTATTGGCTGGGGATTTTGGCTCAGCATTGATTTCAGAGGTCACTATGATTGTGGATGCAGGAACTGAGGAGTTCGTAATTGGGCAGATCACATGATTTCGGATGGTGAAGTACGCCGGCTCAGATACAACCAATCCCTAAGGGTCCATGTATCCAATGGCCTTAAAGTAGTCCCTATAGGTACATCAGGCCCAAAGTATATACTATTTGGGTACATGAACCCTTAAACCCTAAGCCCTTATAGAGCCTTATGGTAACACCTAAAGGAACACCTTAAAAGAGCCCTATTTGGGCACATGGACCCTTACCTTAGGGAGTATCACCAACCCGAGACTCCCTGCGGCCAGCCGCTCTCAGTCCTGTCCTCATCACCCAGAGATGCCACGTATACTACCATTATGAAATCAAGTCCTTAGTAGCTGAGTTGATACACTTTACAGTTTTTTGGATAATGCTACCCACTATAAAGCTAAAAGTCTACACTTTTTAGGGCTTATGAACTCAGCATCTCAGAGTCTCAAAAGACCATGACTGTTATGCTTTTGGGGACCTAATTCCACAATAGTAGTATATAGGACCCCTCTTGGTCAACATCTTAAGACGCTTGAGCTTGAACCTAGGACCTGAAGCCTCAAATCAACAAGCAGGTGTAGGGTGCAGTGCAGAACCCCGAACCCTTAGCCAACAAACCCTGGACCCTAAATGCTAAAGTAAACCGTATGTTGCGGTAATGTGGGGGGGGGGGGGCGTTAATAATTACCTATACAATTTTGGGGGTTCCTTATTATAATTACAGTATAATGGGTCCCAAAGCCCTATTCTAATTATAAGGCCCTATATTTTTGGTACCCTTATAGATCCCTTATGGTACCCCTTCTAGACTCCTTTCAAAGGGACTCCCGCTCCGAAGCCTGAAAGCCTAGATCCGCAGACTGGTGCCACACCCCGAAGCCAGAGACCCCAAATCCTTCGCCGAAACCCTAACCCTAAGGGTCCATGTACCCAAATAGAGCTCTTTTAAGGTGTTCCTTTAGGTGTTACCATAAGGCTCTATAAGGGCTTAGGGTTTGAGGGTCCATGTACCCAAATAGTATATACTTTGATGCCCAAAGTATATACTATTTGGGTACATGGACCCTTAGGGTAAAGCGACCAAAGAGACGAGATGTAGTTTGTGAGGGGTTTGGGGTTCTAGAGCTCAGGCGGTCTGCTGGGAGGCTCACTGTATGTAGTATGGTTTGTAGTTTCTGTACCGACATATGGGTAGTTGTCAAAATTAGGGTCCCTTTTTGGGTACCCTAAATAATAGGTGCCGTATTATAATGGGGACCCAAAAAGGGACCATAATTTTGACAACCACCCATATAGCCCCTAAACCCTAAACCCTAAGCCCTAAACCCTAAACCCTAAACTCCCTAGGTCTACCGACCGACCGGAGCCCAAGGCCGAAACACTCGAAACACAAGAAGCCTTCTGCCACAGTCCGAAGATAAAGGCCGGAATAACTAGCAACAGTATAGGCTTAGGGTTTAGGGTTTAAGGTTTAGGGGCCTTAAGAATTACCTATACTGTTTTGAGTTCCTTATTATAGTTAAATGGGTCCCAAAACCCTAGGCCCTATTCTAATTAATAAGGCCCCTACAGTACCCTGTCAACCCTTTTATAAGTATACCATAATATCCGGATGGTGTTTCCCTTCTACTCCTAATCAAGTTATATATACTATCATATCTCCCAGCACCCTATGCAACTGTTCAGCGAAACCCTAAGCCCGAAACCGCAAACCCAACCCTTCCATTCCATCCCCTCCCACGCGCGGGGCAAATCTCGACAATGAGGCTCCAGAATCGAACTGGGACAACTTGACCCTTGGCAGTTATACAGCGAATCCCAGAAAGTTGGAACATGGGTTTAGGAGGATTCGTGCTAGGATCCCTTATACTTTACCTTAAGGGCATGAGGATAGTGATGTTCCAACTTTCTGGCTTCTACTATAGGGTTCTAGGCTTCAAGGCTTTAGAGCTGAGGGTTTACGGGTTTATGGTTCAGGGCTAAGGGGTCGGAGGACTCCTTTAAGGCCTCAGTGGTTTAGGCGTTTAGGTGCGGGGGAAAAAGGCCCCAAGTTAGCTAAAGCTTAGGTATTCAGTACCGTGAGCTTGAAGCCCCAAACCTAAAGGGTTATATCATAGTTATATCAGTTTATATCCTACCAAAGGTCTAGCTAACTGACTTAGGACCAAGGCTGGCCTTGTTCAAGGCTTGGCTGTCTGAGGTCTACAGTATCGTGCGTGTGAGTGTGCGCGTGTGTGTGTGTGTGTGTGCGGGTGTGGGTGTGTACGCTGTGTGGTCTGAGGCTTGAGGCGGCTGAGAAGTACTGACGGGGTTATGGGGTTTTAGGAGTTCGGATGATGGTTTCTGCGAATTCCCTCCCCAGCTGGCGACCATCCGTGGGTTAGGGGTTTGTCGTCCTGGCTGTGCTTAGCCAGAGACTCATGGAGCCAAAGCCCAGCCTTGAACTCATAAGTCCGATAGCCTTATTTAGCATAGGTGCCTAGAAAAAGTACCAATACTATATTCATGAGGGCTCCTTGTTCAAATTTATAACACATGACCGGGTGGCCGGCTTAAATAGGGTTTATTTGGAAGCTGGGAGTGGTGTTTTTTATGTGGACAACAGAACCCAACCCAGCCCAGACTCCAGCCCCAGCCCAGCCCAGCCCCCAGCCCAGCCCAGCCCTGAATTGTCACCCAGCACACCCCGAGCCGTGCCAGCCTGAGCCTCACTCACAGACCCAGCCCCACCAGCCTGGTCCCCGTCCCCCCAGCCCGATTGGAGATACATTGATATTTGCCTCGTCCCGAACTCTGTGTTTCGACGGACAGGTTTGATATCAG
>BGNK01005647.1:11844-35973 GCA_003297005.1 Symbiodinium sp. clade A Y106
GTTCAATCCCGCGGATTGAAGTTCAATACTCCCGGATCCAAGATTCAAGATTCAAGGTTCCAGCACAAAGTTTCCCCAGGATCTTGAATCTTGAATCTTGGATCCGGGGGAGTATTGAACTTCAATCCTCGGGATTGAACTTCAATACTCGCGTGCTCGGTCTGCTTGAATCTTGAATCCGTCAGCCCTATTGAATTCAATAGGCCTATTGAACTCAATAGGCCTCACGCGTGCATTGTATGTCAAAACTCTGGATGCATCGGGACTGCTCTCATTGCCCTAAACACACACACAACCACATACTAGGGTTCAAAGTATACACATACGCACGCACAGAGTAGTCTTTTAAACTGCGGGTCAGGGGAATACACAGTATTTAGCCCAAAACTGGTGGATAACTCGGGGGGGGGGAACCATATATATATATATATATACATATATATATATATATATACGTATACATTACCGCTTACATACACGATGACGACACTCACATGCAGCATTTAAGGTGCAAGATGCGCACAGGCTCCACGATATAACTTTCGGATAAGCCTGAAACAGTAGACCAAACCTACTCCGACCTACGCTTACGATATAGACCCCTGGATGCGGCTAGAGCACTCGCCCGCGGTCCGCCATCCGCCGCGGCAAACGGCGCGGAGGCACGACGGCCCCGCCAAACCTTTGGTTGTCTTGCTCGAGGATGAGGGCTGGCTTGGATTGAATCTTAGCTTGCACGGGGCCAAAACATTTCGCATGTTTGATTGCCTGCACGTCAAACCGTTAACAGATTGCCTTGGTTCTCCGCTTCAAAATACGACACTGAGAATTGCAGGATTGTGCAGCTTCATGCGAAGCCGCAGAAATCCAGACCATGATTGGCACATGTCTTCGGCAGGTCCACACATCCCCGGAGTGCATGGATCGTTGGACGATTCCTTGAGGGATTCTGGAGACAAATGTATCCACACCTGGATAGCTTATTGTTATGTGCCAAGATAAATGCACAAACAGTGTGCCCTTGAGGCCGAAAAGCCAACTCCAATAGCAAGGCTGAGATCCCGGCAATCACTTTCGCGGCCGTTGCATCCGAATGAAAGCCGAAAGCACGCCGGGATTCGATATTGAGACTTTGTAACCCGACTGCGCTGGACAAACTCAGCGACTCGGGAGTAAATCGCCATGTGCAGCTTCCATCCGAAACTCTATGGGTGGTCTGGGGTACTGGGCTTGAAAAGCCGTCACACTGAAAGATCGGAGAAGGGCTCCAAGCCCGAACCCGAAGCCCCAACATCCTAAACCGTAAATATCACTGATTCTTAGACATGCTCAACTTTCGCCCTTAAGCTACTTCAGGGGGCGAGGCCGGCTGAAGCCAATTCCTACGAAGGCCCCGCCGCGCCCTGCAGGCAAACACTTTAGAACTTTAGGGGTAGCTACCGGGCTAGCATACAGTTTGTACTATAAAGGTTGCACACGGGTTACCAACAAGCTCAATAGGTTTAGGGTTCAAGGCTACAGGAATCTGAAAGGTTGAGAAGATCAACCAGAAGGAGATGTGTCCACGGATGTTGAACAGGACACAGAGCGATCCCAATATAAAGCGCAGCTTCCCGGATTCCAAAAATTTCAAACTTCTCCGGAGGCATCTATTTTCGGCTGTTCATGCTCAGAGTGCGCAGTCTGCATGTGCTGTTACATTTCACAAGATAGACTACTACGGACGTTTCATCTTCAAACTGCTTCCAGTCCACCCTTACTTTGGGCGCCCCTGGGTCTAGTGGTCGCCGAGCGAGTGCGTGAAATGGCTTTCATCGATATACTCAATGCTACCAATTATGCAGCTAGGTTTTGAGAGTAGAGAACCGTATGGATACCTTAGGACTAGCAGGGTAGAAGACAAACCCGAGGGGCCTAAGAAAATCGGAATCTTTTTTGGTCAACAGACTTAGACCCTAAACAAACCCTTGTGGTCCATGAGAGCCTACAGAGTTCAATCAATCTAATTGCAGAATAGATCTTGCATGCCATGGGGGTTATGCCGTGCAATATTATGCGCTGCTTTTTTGTCTCAGTTCCGCTTCCGAAAGCCGCTTCGAAGCTGCTGGCCTGGATGGCTCAAGGATCGGCTCTGTGGCTTCGGGTTTGGGGGTTCTGATCAAGGGGCCCGAAACCTTTACGAAAGGCTTGGGGTGTAGTACATTGAAAAGTTCTGCTGACCTTTGAGCTTTCTGGCGCTTTAAGCCGTAGCAACCTGCAAACCATGGACTTTTCGTGTCAAGCTCACCTGCACTGGTCAGCTGGCCCCCGCAAAGGAGCAATAAGTTGTTTTGATGCTGTGGTCTAGCAGCTGCGGATAGTTCTTACCTTTGCTCAACTTCATCAGCACATGAGTGGCAGTATTGTCCCCATATCCTAGATTCTATCATGTGCCCGAATCGCCGAAAATCTTGACCTCTTAAGCCCCAAACCCAACTCCTGAAACCCTATATCCTTAAACCCTAAACCACCGAAGCCCTGAATCCCTCATCCCTAAAAATGAGCCCTTACCAGGCTTCGGATCTTAGATTCTCGCCGCACCTGCTTCCCGACGACTGCAGCCGACTTCTTAAGTCCCCTGATCCTGGAAACTCCATCAGAATCGAGAGTTACTACGGTTCAGGGTTTCGACGCTCACGCTCCCTCAAGGCGGGCAGGACTCCGTTGGGGCTTCCAGGTCAAGGGTTCAGGGCTTGGGGGTCTAGAATTACGGCCTGGAGGGCTTTTGGGTTTAAGTCTTCGGTGGTCAAGGCTCGAGCAAATATTCTCATTGTCTGCATTGTGCAACTCATCGAAAGACAAACCTCTTCAACCAACTGAATGCTACAATTTAGGAAAATGCAGTTCAGCCACGCCATGCGAGAGTGTGATATGGCCTTCCATCATGGTGGTGTTCTTGCTTAAGTAAGGCTTGAGAATGCAACCTTTGTTGTGAATCTCCGGGAACCCATCCTAAACTCAGTTTACCCTAAGCCCTGAAACCCCCAATTAATACCAGTACCCTACATAAACCCGAAAAGCCCTATTAATCAGAGGAGGTCCCGCACCCCATCCAGAAGCTCTGCAACCACAAACCTGGCCTCCGATACCAGGGAACGTAATGCTTCGCCCGTGCGCTTCTCTCAGCAAAGCGAGAGAAGCGTCGGAATTGTTCGGACCTGGGATGCTGTTGCGAAGAGCTATACGGCTCTCAAAGGTTTATACGGCCTTATAACTTTCGAGGATCCGCTCTGAATTGAATTTTGCAATTGTTGGGGCTCTACATCTCCATCAAGCTAAGGCAAAGCGTACCACCCTCGCACATCCAGGTAAGGTTTAGAGCTCAAGATTTTAGTCGAAGACACCGTGTTTGTGTGGCAATGACAGTCGTCGTCCAAACACCACAGTGAGACGGCAAGCGCTGCCCAGCAAATCCTTTTTGAGTTCACGCAGATAAAGGAATACCCCGAAACAGAACCGGCAGAGCAAACAAGACGCAGCCGTGGCAATCGCGCCAGTGCGCGCTTGTGCTATAGTGCCTGCCCCAAGGCCCCTCTGGCTGCCGTACTATCAGGCACGCAGCCATTCCTCCCGAAAAGACCCCAAACTAGCATCTAGCCCTAGCTGTACAGCATCGCACAGCTGCCAAGCTTGCTTGCCCGCTGTAAAACAAAAACAACTTGCATGATCCATATAGACAGCACGATGAGCACTTTATCGGGCTCTCAAGCTAGTAGCTCCCCAGCCTGTGCAGCAAAAAACGATCTTGAGATCTGTCTCCAGAATCTCCCGGGAATCTCCGGAGAGTTCCGTTTTTTGCATCAGGCACTGCAGTTCTCACACTGATACTTCGGCCCCTCGGCTTTCAGTGCTTCGATCGACTTCTTCTGCACCTTTGTGCCTTCGGAATCTGAGCTGCAGCGCTGCTTCCTGTTTTGGGAATTGTGGACTTGTGCTGCGAAGCGGTACAGTAGCAGCATATATGCATATATATATATATATATGCATATTATATTTTCTCTATGCACATTCCTACTGGGTAAGTATCTGATTATATACGTATGATATATACACACACACACGCACACGTACACGTAAGTAGATGACTTCTGTCCCTCTGGGCATGACACACCCTCACCCCTGCACACCAAAAAACGTTTCCTCCACATCTGCCCGCCCAGAAAGTAAGGTCGTCACTGTAACGAAAAAACTGAAACCTAGGCCCCTCACCCTTTAAACATCTTAAAACCCCCAGCCCTGGCAAATACTCCAAGGTTCAGTGTATCCACATCCACTGTGAACTTGATTGCATCTGCTGCAGCCTTCGTCCTGTTCAAGTACAAGAAGGAGTCTAGCGCTTCGGGTGAGCTCGCGGCCTTTTGAGCCTCTGCACCCGAAGCCTTGAAAACCGTAAGCACTAAATCCTCAACCTCACAGGGCTTTGGGGTTAAGACAACCCGAACCCTGCTTGGGGTCTCGTCCTGAGGTAATAAAGGCCCGTCTTGAGCCCGAGGTTCCATCCATGGAAATGCCTGTGCCAGCTTTGGGCGGGCTTTGCTGCGCAAAAACAACCGAATTCATTCGTTGAGCCGGCTCGAACCACCGTGCTTAAACAGCTGCGAAGTCTTACACCGTCGCTTGCTGAGCCGAGGCCTCGAACGGTACAATGAAACTCCCTGACCCCTAGGCCCCAAGTCCAACAAAAATCCTTATCACAACACACTTGTGTGGGATTTTGTTGTCTTTTTGGCACTCGCTCTCGATTTTTCCCGCTAACAACTATCCCTTAAGGCACGCCCAAAATATAGTTTCTTTACGATGCATGCCCAAGGTGCATGGACGAGAGCTTGGCAGTGGTCACATCCACCTGGGGACTTTCTCCAGATGTGGGGATCTGTGTGTGCGGATCTCGGGTCGGGAAACCATAAGCCCTACCTGAAGCCTACGGGCCATAGATGTCCAGGTTTGCTTGGCTGATCTAAGGTAGGGTTTTGGGGGAGACACATATCCCTCCAAACTTGAGACACTGTGTACAGATGGTGTCCAGCCCTTTCGGGGTTTCAAAAACACCATCCAGTTGCGGACTTCGAATCTTAAAGGCAATCGAGTGCGTTGAGGAGTTCGGGATCGCGATGTAAGCATCATCATCAAATCCAAGTTTCGTGGATTTTTCAATTAAGCCCCGGCTGAGCCCCATATCAAGCACGAGTGAAGCGCCTTTGGAGAACCCTAGAAACCCCTTTTTGCACAGACTTGTACAGCTGTACATGCCCGCCTGGAACCCTAAACCCCAAACCCCTGTAAAAAGGGCTCCCACCATGTGGATGTTCAGGGACTGCGATTGGTCGATGTAAGCTCCCCGATCGGCCGCCATGTCCAAGACCACCTGGGCCGGACAGGATTTCGCCTCGGAAGCCCAGTAGGTTTCGGCCTACACGGTGTCGGCGCTCACACTCGGACAATCCAGGCGAGGCATGTGGTTCGAGGTCTGCTGAGCGAGACTGCAACTACGTGGGAGTGAGTTAAGACACGAGCCCAATTTCGGGACTTTAGGCTTAGGGTTTTGGGTTTTGGTTTCATATTTGTGCTGTTGTTTTAATCGGCCCTTTTCAAGGGTTCAGGGCTTAGGGCTGTTTTGTAAGTAGGGTTTTAAAGAAAGGGTTCTGTGGTAGGTTGAAGGAATTTGTATGTTACGAACCTGAGCCAAAAGGTTCCGGGCCTTTACGGGAAACATGAAGAAGAGGCGAACGTTTTACAGCAAACCCTCGAGGTTAAGCGCTAAATTTCTTCGATTCCAGTACTCGCTTAGTATCCGGATCGCCCGCTGCAAGGCTAAAAACGAAAAAGCAACAGAGCACACACCCGAAACTCTGACATACCTCTAAGACCCATCATGCCTTTTTGTTGCAAGACAGAGCGGCCCGCTGGCGGATCTCCCACACGGTCTTATAGAGCTCCTCTGAAACATTTCCGCGATTTGGCCCGGGTGACAGAAAAGGGAAGCTAATATCTCGCTTTCTTGCAAGCGGCTGCTCGACTGCGCTGGCAAGTGGACAAGTGGAACGATATGGTCTTATGTTGTCGATCGCACAATGTTTCTTACACCGGGACTTGACGTGTGCGAGCACCCCATAGCCCGAGTGACCGAGGATTCTGACCTAAACCCTCATAATTCATACCCTAGACCGGAAGAGAGGACACATCAAGAACCTTATTTAGTCCTTGATGTCGTCGGGGAGATTAAGTGCCTGGACACTCCCATTGTAGGCGATGAGCTTGAGCCGCAGCTCCTGGCAAATGCACTGAGACGCAACACCCTCTTCCTTCATTCCTGTTTTTCCATCTGGGCTCCATGCCTAAACTCTGAGACTCAGGGAATTAGCGACACAGCTTCTGAAGGGGGGCCTCGCTCCACAGGTCGCGGGCGATCAGGTCACGGAGAAGGTGCCTGTTGACCTGGCCCAAAGCATGCAACGGTGCTTGTGCACGGCTGTCGTTGCAAGCAGCTCACCTGCACGAACTCCCCAGAGAGCACTCGGCGCACGTAGAGGTTCTGCGTGTACGGCTCGAAGGACTCATTGTTCCCCAAGATCTGTGCTGTGCTCGCCGTAGGCATTGGCGCGACCAGGAGCGAGTTCCTGCGACCGGACTGATTTTACTGATTTTACACATATAGCCCTCAGTCATATAGTACTATATTCTTTCGCGTTGGTCAACCCTGAAACCCTAAATCTAAATCCCACAACCCGGAACTCTAACCGCCACAGTGCTGCTAAGCCCTACAACCGTGCACCCGCCCGAGTTCCTGAGACCGAACTTGGCAATCTGTTGCTTGAGGCCTTGCCAGTTCCAACGCCCGCTCTTCCTTGGGTGAAAGGATATATGTAAGCGTTTGTGGAGTTAGAGGTTAAGGATTTGGGTTCTGTGTGGGGTTGAAGGTTATGGGGTTCACGCTCTCACGTTTGGACCAGCCAGAGAAGGTCCTTGGGCTGGAATTCGTAGGAGCATTCATCGAATCAGGACCCAGATTTTGCTCGGAGCACTGCTCCACATTAACGAAGATTTAGGATTGCTGCTGCATCAAGATGGAACAACGCCTGTGACATGGTTGCGCAAACTGAGTTGTGATAGTGATCCTCAAGCTTGAGGACGCGAAACCCACCAGGCCCCAGGCCCTAGACCGGCAATCGATTTGAGGAACGCGTTGTCTTTCAAAACTGGGGAAGCCATGACGAAAATGGTCATCACGGATTTAAAAATTTGATAGAACTGATGTTAGCAGGTCATGTAACTAACGATAACAACCAAAAAGACAATCATTGCCTTCAACTTTGTTCTCACAGATTATGAGGTAAGACTTTTTGTTACAGCAATAGCAGCTATAAGCCTCGCCTTGTCATAGTATCAATAGGTCGAAGCTTCGGAGTCTTCTGCCACATGTCAAACTGGAGGATGCCCTTGCTCACGGGACTGCCTTCGTAGGTCTCATAGGGGCCAAGCCTCTCCTGCACTGCTGGGACAAGAACTTTCAGGTCGCGTTCTCCGATCTGTATTATTTTGAACATTCGTGATCACAATACCAAGCATAAGCTTAGCACAACTGGTCCAACTATGTTGAAAATCATGTTCTAGAGATTCTAGAGCAACCCAGTCTCTGCCAGCTCGCAGGACGCCTCGCAAGCGGCGAAGTAGATAGTCTCGAAGATGTCCTGGTATTCACAGGCAAGCACAGGCGAGTACCCGGTAGTGCACCTCAAGCCTTAAACCCAACACAGGTATGCACATGACCGTTCAGGAAGGCCTACCGTGCTACACGAACGTGACGAACACAAATGCAAACTTGCATGCTTCAAGGCGGGCTACTGAACTCCGAACTTGTTTTCAAGGCTGTGGCTTCAGGCTTCAACCAGGCTTTGCATATTGGAAGTCCTGGAAGTTAAACAGACTCCTGAAGGACCGCATTACATCGCAAACCCCACATACTATGCATAGGGCACAGGACAAAGGAATTGAAGTATAGGGATATCGCGAACTCCTCGGCGACACCCGATCCGAGTTACATACTGCTGCAAACCACTCACAAGAATCTTCCAAAAGCATGCTTTCGATGACCCCGTCGTCAACTACAAGCCAGCGCCAAGGACCGGAATGCTAAACCAAATCGAGCCGAAACCGGAAACCCCATGCTGTCCTCATTCAGTCGCTTGGCCTCCTCACTTTCGAAGGGTAGCTTCCTCGGAAGGTGTCCGGTTTCTTAAGCAACACTGCTGTAGACTTCTAAGTCGTATCCACCTCCCCACTAATATGCATCATATGGAAACCCGTGACATACGACACCCGATATCTCGGCTTGAGATTGCAGTTCCCGTTCCAAACATCGACCCGATATGGTCTGAGGATAGGACAGGGCAGGTCGTCGGCTAAGCTACTGAGACAGGCTTCTCAAGCTCAGCGCAGCTCAGCGGCATCATCAGGAAAGCATCGGCGAGTCCCTGCACCCCCAGTCCAACCTGCATTCACGCGAGTGGTTCTCTGAAATAGGGTCCCGCTCAGGGTCCTCATGGTGGCTCTTACAGTAGGGACCCTCAAAAAGGGACAAGCACGGACCCTGATGCTGGAGAACTACTAATGTTGGAGCATGCAATGTCATGCGCTTACAGCAGCCTAAGGTGAGCTTGCTCAACCCGAAGTCAGGTACAGTACCTCAACATAAACCTCCAAACCTTAGCTATGCACACGCATACACAAAGCGAGGCTACCCTAAAAATCTCAATTGACGATCCCAGCAACGGGACGGTGGCGCATGTTGGACTTTCTGGCAGCCGGGACAGGGTAATAGTTGCGATCAATGACCTTGTTCAGGTTCTTCGTCACCTGGACTCTTCTGCACAAGGTGAGTAAAGAGCAGTGCTGAATCCCAATCGCTATAACTTGTCATTACACCCTACTCCATGCCCTACAGTAGAAACTGCTAAGTTATTAAATTCGTCCCAGCCACAACTTTGGTGACTTCGTAAAGCTTTTGAAAGTCATATGGCTCACCATCGGAGCTTGCGAAGCTGGGAAGCGAGATGGAAGCCAGGTTGCACACGGCGATTTCGTCCTCTGAGGTGTACCTGCTGTATTCAAGTATATATGGGAGTTTCAGAAAATGAGGGACAGGTAGAGTCCTCAATAATCGGATGCTTCACACCCCACACTTCCCCCCCCATAAATGAGTAGCAGTGATTGCGTCAGATCTGAAATTTGGGGGGGTTCAACAAAGCTCCGGCTCCAAATACCGCATGAGCCCGAGAAGAATCTGTCCGTAGGAATCCAAGTTGCTCGATGATCTCTGTGCAGAGGTTCGAGCAATGGATGGTGCCGAGATTCTGCTGATTGGACTTGCGGTTCGCATGATCCTTGTAGAGCATATATGGCGTGCCCGTCTCCATTTGGGACTCGAGGATTCGAAACCACAGGTGCTGAGCCTTCATGGTCTTCCTGCTTTTACCCTCCTGCTCCAGGCGCGTGTACATGATCTCAAACTCCTCACCCCACACATCCATGAGGCCCTTCCCGGTAGACTTGTCGAAAGCCTCGTTGGGACAGAAAAGAGTCCAGTCCTGATTGTCCTTCACGCGCTTCATGAAGAGATCCGGGATCCAAAGCCCATAGAAAAGATCACGTGCACGCTGCTCCTCCTTTGAGGTATCATCATAAGGCACTAAAGTGGGGCTTGCACTGATTACAATCGTACAGAAACATACTGTCCAACAACAAGGATTCATGGATTTGGCTTCCGGATTTGAAGTCCTTCCCGTGGTTCTTTCGAAGCTCCAAGAAGTCCAGGACATCTGCGTGCCAGGGCTCCAGGTACATGGCGAAAGATCCCTTCCTCTTGCCTCCACCCTGGTCCACGTAACGGGCGGTTTCCTGAGTACAATACATCTGCCATGTGTGGTGCATCATATCACGCAACATGCCATGGAGTCATGCTCTTGGTTTTCTGTGGTATGCAAATACAAACAGACATAGTTCTACACCTTTGGATACAAGGGTGGCCGGCTCTCCTGCGACATTCCCGGGCCGCAAAGGAGCTTCAATTGTTGGCTTAAACACTTCTGACTTCTGGTTGGAGCCATTGTGACAGAACACCTCGAGCAGAGTGAGTCAACAAGTACTTTACGGGCCGAAGGTCGTTGAAGTTGCGCAGCATGGGGACTAATCCGTTGCTGTGGCCGTTGGTGCCGCGGATGTAGGAACCACTGGCGCGGATGTTGGAAACTGCCACGCCGATTCCGCCGGCAGACTTGGAGATTAAAGCACATTGCTTTAGCGTATCGTAGATTCCCTCGATGCTATCTCCTTGCATTTTCAGCAAGAAGCACGACGACATCTGGGGTGCCGGGGTGCCCGCATTGAACAAGGTCGGAGTTGCATGTGTGAAGAATCTCCTTGACATGAGATCGTAGGTCTCCAGTGCAGCCTGGAGATCACCGCAATGAATGCCACAAGCAGCGCGCATGATCAGGTGCTGCGGGCGCTCCACGATCTTGTTGTGGACTTTCAGAAGGTAGGACTTCTCAAGTGTCTTGAAGCCGAAGTAGTCGTAGCCGAGGTCCCGCTTGTAATCAACAGCTTGGTCCAAAGCCTCGGCATTCTCTGCGATGAACTCCCATACATCCGCGGCCAGCAGCGAAGCAGATCGGCCCTGTTGGTCACGGAACTCATGCAAGACCTTGCAGGTTTTTGTGGGTTTTAGACACTCACACTCGGGCATGGTTTAGGGCTTTTTAGGGTCATCGAGCAGCTGGGTTTGGGCGGCAATGCGCCTTGCAAGTCTCGTAGAAGGAATCGGAGGTGTTTTTGTGCAGGTTGGAGATGGCAATGCGCGCAGCCAAAACGGAGAAGTCTGGATGCTTCTGGGACATGTAGGCGCACGTCTCAGCTGCTAGAACATCTACCTCCGCCGTGGAGATGCCCGGGAAAAAGCCTTCGATCACCTTCTGAGTCACCACCACTGGGTCGACGAACCTCAGCTGACCGTCAATGCCATCACAATGACGGAATGAACTGCACTGACAAAACAAAACAGGAGATCTACTTGCAGGCATGCTTGCGCCATCAAGTACATCTCTCTGTATATGTGTATGTGCATATACGTATGTTTACCTATCTTTGCATTTGTGCAGCGGTTTTTGTGCACCAAAGTTTTTCTCCCTGGCATAAGCATGCAGGCATACTTACGTGCCTATCAACCTACCTCTCCCCCTGCCTGCCTCTTGTCTGGCTACATAGCTATCCCTACCTCCTACCGACCCACCCACCCACCTGACATCACCTGACTGCCGACGCCCGACCGACCGACCATACATGCATGCATGCATACATGCAGCCATATTTGCATACATACACACATGCCTACCCACCCACCTGCCCATCTGCATACATACCTACA
Source organism: Symbiodinium sp. clade A Y106 (assembly GCA_003297005.1). Lineage (NCBI taxonomy): Eukaryota > Dinophyceae > Suessiales > Symbiodiniaceae > Symbiodinium > Symbiodinium sp. clade A. Next base: position 23,303 of record BGNK01005647.1, read on the forward strand.
TACACACATACGTACATGTATACATCCATCCATGCATCCATGCATGAAAGCATGCATGCGCTGATTAGAAGTAGTTAGAATATGTGTAAGACCGAGATGCTTGCCATCAAGACCTTCACACAATGGCCGGAGACGCTGTGTGATGGCGTCGAACTTCACCTCCTGCTTCTCCCCACTGCGCTTCACCACATACCTGCTTGCGTCTGTCGCCCACAGGATATCTAAGCATGTAACGACATCTAGGCGATAATCTTTCTTGATGTACCCAGCCACATCTGCGAAGACATGGTGAACTGGAGCACGAGAGGCTGAGGAGCGACTGCTTCTGAGGGCATGTGCTTTCGAGCCGAGATTTCGAAGGGCGGCGACAGGAGCCAGTTTCGGGTGATACTGAGTTTCAGAAATGGGGTATACCTGATCTAGGGGCCCTTATAACAAAACTCCCATTACTTGCGGTTCTATGTAAATCAATAAACCCATGTAAATACGAAAACAACTACTGAATTTTCATATATATATATATATATATATACACAGATGTAGATAGATAGACAGATAGATGGATATAGATAAATAGACAGATACCTCATTCTCTGAACTGCGATATGCCAGAGCAATTTCCGCTGGCAGAACGAACACGGCTTTGGCCCCCCGGCAGCTGGCCATCTGCACGCTTCACCTCCCGGTTGATCAAGTTCGACCGAATGAGGCTGTCCTTGGTTTCGGAAAACTTAGCACAAGTGGCGGATTTCACGGCCCGCCTGCACCACATCTCAAACCTGCTTCGTCTTATGAAGCTTCGATCCGTTAACCGTAAGTCCTGCACCCAAAACCCCACCCTCAACCCGAGGCACTGAGTCTGCTACGTAGTCCACTCCCACTTCCTCACACAGCTCTTTGGCCTTGATGGGTGGGCTCTTGGGGCACAGAACTCAAGATGGCCATGAATGATTGCGGTATACAGCGAAAGAATTAATTTGACCAAGCTTGGGGGCTTGTCACTGTAAATGTGTGGATGTATAAATTTATGGAAGGAAGTATGGATGGACACATATATATATATATATAGATATACACGGATTCATATGTTCATATTTGTCTAGTTATCTCTTGATCTATATATATATATATCTCTCTCTCTCTCTCTCTCTCTGTCGCGCTCTCGAGGTTCTTACATGAATTGTGAAAACCCTATAGCAAACAGAAGTATCAATGAATTTGCTTTGCTGGATCTTCAGGGAAGCTGGCAGATGGTACTGGCGACTTATCTGCCGAAACTAGGCGGGGTATCCCAGAACTTTCAATACTTCTATTCTCAAGACCTCTATTCTTGCCTACGACAAATCTCTGCATCAAACGCCTTTGTATGCTCTGAACTGTCGGCCTTCGAGAAATCGACCCCCACAACACCACTCTGAAGCCCTGGAAAATTGCGACGACCTCTCGGAGCCCTCCTTCGCAAACCTACCAACGCCTCTGTCTCATCATTAAAGAAACACAGGCCCCTTGTCCAGGAAGTTGGCAACATGCTAAACTCTTGGACTATTGCTACCACTACCACTGCAACTGCTGCTACTGCTGCTACTACCACCACCACTAATAATACCACCACCACAACCACAACCACTACCACCGCTACGCCGACGACTACTACTATTACTACGACGACGACACCTTCTGCTCCTATACCTGCCGCTGCAACTCGACTGTACTACTACTGTGAGCTACCATTACTGTAAAAATACTGTACTGCTACAGTACTACTACTGTTATTGTATTACTCCTGTGCAAGTCTGTACTACCACTCTGCTACGATTGTGCTCTTCTGCACTGCTATTGTACTACTACTGTAGTATTGCTGCTGCTGTACTGCATGCCTTTCCCACTATATACGACATTTTTGTGGTGGTGGGGCACACTGAAGACAGTGTAACATCACTGCGAAAACTACATGCGAGCACGAGTAGTGCCATTAGGCCTTGAAAGAATCCGGACTTGGAGCAGGACGCGACCTTTTCCGAGGACTCCGACAAGCGTCGTCCTTGGTCTCTGGGCGGAGGAGGACATGATATGAAAAACACCAACAAGCCGAGCCGGCAAAGGAGTACATTCCATCTTCAATGTATGCTCGGTTCACAAGACACTCTCCGTCTGCATCAATGGTCTGATCTGTTCGTCGGTGCACCTGGGTGGCCATATGGCCATACGTACGCATGTACGTTCAATGTATTCATAACTTCCTTGATATAGCGATGCCCAAGCCTGCACGACGAAGAATCAGAAGCTTCTGGACTCCAGAAAGAATACGAGAGCTCTGAGGAGGCATTCTTGGTGCTTCTCTTCCGGCCCCTGCATGCTGGAACCCTTCATCAAATTGCCCACCCTATTCTGCACGTAAGGTTGGAGGCCTGAGATTCAGGCATTGTGATGCAATCCGGTTGCGCTCCGCGCTCCAGTACCTCCAGGGCATATGCAGGTTCAGCCGCGAGCTCCATAAGACCGTGAGAGACCTGATGAGCCTGTGTGCCCTGAACCACTGGTGCTGACTTCCGTGGCCCACAAGAAGCTTGTCGAATTGGTATGATCGAGGCTAGAGGTTTCCAACTCAGCTACAAAGACAGCCTCTTTAATTATAGGCTGGGGCTAGAAGTTTCCAACTCAACTACGAAGACAGTCTCTTTAAGTACAGGCTGGGAATTTACGGATAGGTTGCCATCAAGGTTTCGGGACATGCGCCAACAGCACCAGCATGTAAGGTTCAGAACACAAGAAGCTCACTCTGAAGTACTTTGTAGGATCCGTAACAAAGGACTGCAAAATGATTCCTAATGTCTGAATGATTCAGGCATGCCTGGCCTAGGCTCGCGAGCCTGGGGTTTAACATTAGGGTTTATAAGGGCTTCGGTTTGAAGGGTCGGTTATGAGCTTAGAGCAGTCGTGATGTTCCAGGCTTGCGTTCTCCAAGTTGCAATAGATTCTGGGAAGCAGGACCCTCGCACACGCCAGTCGGCGCACCATTTTCTGGAAGACCTCCTGCAGGAGTCAAAGTGTTCTGTCTGTGTTCCAGGTACCGAACACCTACGAAGTAAGCTCTAGAATCTTCTTCAACGAAATCCTTTAACTTAAAATCCACAAACCCCAAACGTCCTAAGCCCCAAAACCTACATCGTGAAACAACACCTCCCACAACTGCTGTGAAGCAATGTCATAAACACCGAACTCTCCATCAAGGACGTGCGCTGGAATCCAGTCCTCCGCTGAGCTCTCATCGTCACGGCAAGCTTTGAGAAGCGCCTTCGAGAATGGCAAAGGTTTAAGGCCTTTCAGGCTTGATAGCCTGAGGATTTGTGGAGAGACAACGCTGAGCCCCTTTTGCATCTGGTCTCCAAGGAAGTTTGCAAGATTTTGGAACATGCAGCAGCCCACGCACGGGAGAAACCTTGTGCTGCTGACTAGCCTCCCAAACCCTAGCCAAGAAAGAAGCAGGAACTATCTCGCACATCTAGCATAAGTGATCTTGGAGGAATGCAGGATTAAGAGCAAAACCCCAACCCCCAAACCCTTAACTCCTAAATTCAGGCTCTGAGAGTTCGTGGTTTGGGGGCTTAAACCTCCAGGGTCAGGGACTGTAGAATTTTTTGGGTTGTCAGGGCTTGTTCTCGGACAGGCCTGGCGATTCAGGGTAAGGATGTATGCATCAAGGCTGTGATCAATACAATTGTTCTGTCCGGGTTTGTGGTCAGGAATCTTGGTCTCATACGCAGGTATGTTTTCCCACCCGCCCTAACTGACAGGAAAGCGTCCGAACTCAAGAGGCGTGTTGGGCTGTGGGGGTCGGCCTTCCTAGCAGGCACCTGGCCGAGTTGATTATAGCATAGTATATAGTATATTATGGTGAACCTCCCTCAATGAAACCCTGTACTATACTCTGATAGCATCGCAACTCGAAAGCAAGGCTGGGAATGTGGCATTCCAGCTCACGACGTTGCAGGGCATCTGGGCATCAACTATCTAGACTGGAGGTGTGCAGGGTGTGGGGCCTATTACTGTTTAGGGCGGTTCAGGCTTGCTGGGTTTTCGGCAAACGAAGCTAAAACAACAAAAATACTATAGGGGCCTTAATAGTTAGAAAATGGTTTTGGGGCCCACCACCCAAAATAGTATAGCAACCGGATGGTGCATAAGTCATATGATACCGTTGAACTACCTGCTGCACTTGCCTTAAACCCCTGCAGAATAAGACACTGAAAAACAACTCCTCTCGAAATCCTCAACCCTGACCCCTCCAAGTCCTAAGCCTTAAACCCTTCCAGTATAAAACTGAAACAGAGGCTCTCTAGAAACTGCGACCAGGCCGAGGTCGTCGCACCAAGCACTTCCATCTTCCTGGCGCCGTGCTGCCAGACTTGTTTGAGGCATTGAGGGGGGATGGGCGGCGGGGGCCGCTATAAGAGGCATTGTAGGAAAGGCTAGACTGCTAAAGCCCTATACCCTTCCTCCCGACATCCCAAATAAACACCAAACCCAAACCCCGCAACCCTAAACTAAACCCTGCACCCTAAACCCCAAGCCCCTAACCCCTAAACCGTAACAGGTCCAGCGGGGCTCCCTGCTCGAGGGCCCTGGATTGGGACTCAAGGGATATCTAGATCTAGATACAGATATAGATATGGATATGAATATAGATAGGTACCCACATTCACGTACATACATACTTCACATACAAACAGATATAGACATGCATGTCTATATGTATCTATCTGCTTCCTGTTAAAAATCACACATACATATGTGTAACATATATATATACAAATACATAAATATATAGATGTATAGAATGCATAAGTGCATGTAAATATACAAACAAATAGCCGCTGAAATATTAAATAGTGATATATATATATATATATATATACACATACATACATATTTACAAACACAAACTACATCCACATTTGCATCTGCATGTGTACATGTGTATATATATATATATAATTAATGTATTAATTTGGTCTCATGCTCACGGATTACTGCATCACGCCCTTCTCTCGCGCAACGACCTGCAAAACCTTACGCATGAAAGTTGCAAGATACCCGAAAGGCAAAAAAAAAGGAACGCCCTGTTAAACCCGAACATCGCAGCCTGTGACTACTGCAGCAACTCACCGGAGAGCCCAAAAATAACATGAACAATGCCGGGATGTCTCAACCCACTCTTTGGCACCATCGACCTCGATTAACAGATGTTGCTTTGGGATCTAGCCACCATGGCTTGACTGGAGGTTTGGTGCTTCTTTAGCTGAGCTGTGGACGCTTGCTTTCATGAGATCGCGAACAGCCCACAATCAAAGGGGATGTGGAGCAATCATTCTGTGCCAAACCCCACTATAACTTCAGGCTACCTTGGAGCTTCGTTTCTTGCTCACCTGAACTGGCAAAAAATTGATGACGACCTCACCAGCACATGGCACAGGTTTGCAGAGTTGTGTCCGGGGCTTCCTTGAAATTGCTCGAGGAGTGCTTACCTCCTGCATTGCTTGGTCGAGTCCAGCGGTGTGGTGCGTGCTCGGGGGGCACGAGGACAAGGACTTGTATAGAGATTGAGGCATGCTTGCAGAAGTCGGAAGCAACAAGCGCAGCCGAACTGTGACCAAGACAAGTGTCTTGAGCAGCTACCCTCCAGCAGTATGATGACACTAGTCAAGACACAAGCTTCAGAGAACGCGATGCACCTACCAAGGGCCAGTTCGTCAACAACCGCCTGCAAGCGACTTCAAAAGCGCAACAACTTCTCGGTTAGATCGGAAGACACATGCACAGCATCACTATGCTTCAGGAGTCTACATTTGAAGTTTTCAAGGATCCGTGTTTAGGGGAAATGCCTGTCTTCGTCATCTGGGGATCGCACATCGCCAAGCCTCAGGAACGGCAAGCCGAAATTCCCCACAACACATCTTGCGACTATGCTTCAAGCTAGGATCACGGCGGAGGGGCTTCATGTCATTGGGTTTTGAGTTTTAGGTTTTAACCCAGAACTTGGGGCTTGCATTGTTTAGAACAAGCTTGTAGAATCAATGCTGCTGCAGTTTTGTTAAGTCTACAGAGATACAAACTAGAAAATTTCTTTGCCGCTGTCTTCGCCCTCGCCCTGACAACCACCCTTCATCCGGAAAGCAAGCTCCCGAAGCCTGCTCTAGTGCCTTTTTCAACCAGCAGAGCTAGTTCTATATCCACAACCTAAATTTGAAATCCAAGCTTCGATAGTTTTGAGGACTACAACAACTTCCGGTTGTCTCGGGTTTCCAAACTGAAGGGGCAGCTTTCCGTGTTAAGGTGTTCAGACGTTTCATGCCTCAGATGGGTGTACCCCAGCCTTGCAGACATTTATATTGCCCTGGTTTTATAGAACCCTTTTTTGCATCAGAAACGACTACCTAATACAGGTACCCTATAGAACCCTTACAGAACTCTCAGAAAACTGGGGTTTGTGGGTCCCTCAGCAAAGGGGGCCGCACGCTGCAGCACCGTTGATGAGAGCACCGAAAGTCGCTGCATCCGGTCGGAAGTCTTTGCCTCAAAGGTTTCGGCGCTGACACTCGGAGCTTTAGGGTTTAGGATGGTTTCGGGTTTGTAGGGTCGGTACACAGCCAGGTTTAGCAGTTGGCATAGGGCTTGAAGGTTTTAAGAGTCGAACTACTTTCGAGGGGCTTGCATGGCTTTGTAAGGGACATTAGCCTGTAGGAGGTTACACGGCGCTTCAATTAGAGCTGCAGCTACTGTACGGAATCTACTGCCCGTGGGCTGACAAAGACCAAGACATTCTGAAGAGGTCTCACCAGCGGGATAACCACAATGCGGTGCTTGTGAAGGTCGTGGATGCTACCACTGCACCCTACAGCCTTCGACAGGCCGTCAGAGCCTGTGAACTCAGAACACCTTGTGGAAACCTTGTCCTTGTCTTGTTTTGCCGCTACTGGTTTCCACTGTTACTGGCCGAGCTGTGTTGGCGACAGCTACCAGAATGGTCATTGTTTTTACTAGACTAGTTCTTTCAGTGCATTTTACACTTGTGGCCTTGGATGTTGCATTGTATTAGGGCGATGCTTGCGACGTGTGAACCGCAAACCGCAGCACTCCCCGAGGCCCCCGAAGCACTGTAGACATCCTAAGCCCGAAACTCCCGAAGCACTGCACTCCTTGAAGCACCAAACAACAGACCCCTACACCCCAATCGCCCTGATGCCCTACACCCAGGGTTTAGACGCCCTCAACTCCCACAGCGGAACCGGGGCATCGATGCCGGGGTCAGGACAAAGCTGCCTCGGAATTCGTCAGGGAATAGACGAGCTTAAGAAGTTGTAATAGAATCATTAGAACTACAAATTACCAAGAAAGCACCTAGAGGTGGTATAAGGGCATACTGCAAGGACCTCCTGATTTTCTTTGGCTGGGTTGGGTTCTTTTCCTCCTGCACTGCTCGGATAGTTACACAGTCACTTCTGACGCTCATCTGCGCTTTTGGATGCGCAGGAGCAATCACCTAAAGCTCACCGACCCACCAGGAAACGAAAGCGAATCACACATCGGGGCCTTGCTGTACTAGCGGTATTGCCCGTGCCTCGTGCCAACACCATGCTCGCACGTCGCACTAGCCACGACCCAACAAGCCAAATACAGCGTCTTCACTGGTGGAATCCATTGCCAGACAAGAAACCCAAAACTAAACGCTACTACCAAAACCCTGCAAACCAAAGCGCTAGAACCTCTTCTGAAATCTTGCAATCCCCCAACTGAAGCTGTACTCGAAAGCTGGAGGCCTGAAGCAGGAGAGGAATCCACAAACAATAAGAAAATCACGTGATGCCCGGCGGTTCCTGGTTTTCATCGCAGAGGCTTCGGCAAAGCCACCAGGAGGGTGGGTTCGTGATCTAGCCTTCAGTAGATGGTGAGGTGCTTCACCGTGGCATTTGGGTAGTAGGTCTTTTTCAAAATCTCTGCAGCTGCAACTGACCGATGCCGGCCCTTCGTGCAGTTGATGGAAATGCAGCTCAGGTTGGAGTGCTCCACCTGTAGGCGCACGCAAGAACAACCAGCCAAGATGGCACGAGGAGTTGCAAAATCGGCACAGCAGTTCAGCATCGGCCACTCTCACGACTCGACTCACCGCGACAACGCTGAACTAGAGTAGCCACAGCAACAACCACCATCAACAACATCCACACAACTACATCCAAGAGCGACATTAATCCACGTCACTGCCCTTGACATCTGGATTGCCGTCGTCATCCGTATTACCAGCACCAATACGACCATGATCATCCGGTAGTCATGACTCTGGCAGCTAGGCTCAAGACTGGACCGAGCTGATGACAAAAATGGGAGCCTTCGCACACACCATGGAGATCCAGCGTGGGAAGAGGCCACAGGAGGCCACATTGCTCTGCACTTCATCCCAAAGCCCGTTCATGGTCTTCAAATCTGCACCTGCCCAGTTAGGCTTCTTGCAGGCTATGTGGCTCCACAATTAAAGAATTAAAGGCTTGCAGTGAAATTCAAAGGCTCTTGAGAGCCTTGTGCTGAAAGAAGCTTGCCCTGCCCTCCCGACCTCGTCCTAGGCATCTCCATTCTATGATTCTATGGTCAATGGAGTCGGCACCACCAGCCTCCTCCCCTGCCATTGAGGATGCCAGCGTTGAAGTTGTGCTCACTTTCGGGCGGAGCTGACTTTCGCAAGGCTTTGCCCCAAGTCAGTACCAGCAGATCTCTTTCCTTCTTGACACCGAGCTCTTCCTGGGCAAAAATGGCCAGGCATCCTCCCGACCCCGCACCGTGACCCTGCAGCCTCCATTGATAACATCCCAGAAACAAGCCTCCCGAGTTGGTTGAAGCCAAACAACCCAAGGCCTCACGTAGAGCCTCGAGCCCCTTGCTCACCCATGCTTGGAACCCCAAGAAAGAAACAGATGCACAAAGCAAGCTGAGGGATTCAACAAGGACGCAAAGCGAATGACTAAATCCATATCCCGACCTGTCACTCCTTAATTCCTCTTCGTAACCTAAGCTTCAGACTCCTGAAACCGCCCAAAACCCTAACACACTAACCAAATGCCCAGAAACCTCCCGCACGATCTATCCAAAACCCCTGTCCTACATAACCCTGAACCCTGAACCCACCCTAAACTGCCAGAGCATCTGGGCTCGGCAAGAAGTCGGGGCCCCCAGAGCCCTCCGCCTCATCGTCCAAGAAGCCCGGTTCGGGCGAGCGCTGGGCTGTCACCTTACGGTAACAATAACAATCATGATAATAAGACTGAGAAAGATTAAGAATCTTAACAATAAGAATACCAAGAATAAAATTGATGATGGTAGTGGTTATGAGCTCTTCGACTTTTGGATTTTTGTTTGCTTGTTTCGCAGTTCGGGCGTTTCTGGTCACTTACTCTCGGGTTTAGGGTGTTTCAGCTTATGGTTTGGGGCCAGGACAGGGGCTAATGGGGTTAGGGTGCTGAGAGAGAGTGAGCTCTGTCTGCCAGGCAAATTTGTGGGAGTTCGGCTTTCTGCCTTGATTTTTGTTCGGGCGGTTCAGGCCCACACTGTAGAACGTGATGAAAGTAGGGTTGGCTGCTCGGGAACTAAAGACCGGGATTGGCTTGAAATATCAGAATAACTACGACCCGCCTCAAACACCTGAATCCTGAATCCTAACACACAGTTCTAAAACAAGAGGAGCCACCCACTCCAAGAGTCGCGCTCCGAAACTAGCAGGGTCTGCCGACAACTGCATACCAGCCCAGTCCACGAGGTCCTCGGCGTCCACGCCGTCAACGGTGATGGTGAGGTCCTCGCGCACCTCACCAGCTGGGCTTTCTGACTCTCTGCTGCTGCGACTTAGGCCGGAGACTCCTCTGTAATGCCCACTTGTAGCTAGTCAGTATACGTACAGTAAACATGGCACCTTGCTGCTCATTTAGAGCTGTCTACCGGTTTCCGTTTCTCCTGTCCATCGATTTACAGTCATTTGCTATCTTCTACCGTGTGTCTGCACATCAAGCACACCTGCAGAAGTACATGCGCAACGTACGTCCGCAGATACCCCTGCCGGCAGACCCTACAACTATCGAGGCCCGCGTCCCTGAAATCGGCTGCCTCTGCAGTGACACCCTTGTCGCTGTGGGCGAAGAGCCCTGAGCTCCATTCCGTGAAGCCAGCGCTCAGCAATGATGGGCCTCGTTTGGTGACGTTTGGGGTTTGGCGTTGGAGGGTAAGGGCCCGAGATTTTGTTGGTCAGAAAACTCAATAATTCATGCTCCGGGCTTGGGATTTGCGGAGGGAGCTATTTTCGACGCTCACACTCGCACACGGCAGGCAAGGCTCCACATAGTCCAGCGTATCTCCACTACTATACTCGAGCAGACCAGGGGTCACTGTCACACTGTCATACGTCAAACATAGGCAAAGTAACTCAAAGGCAATGACAAAGTAAAGCAGTGACCCTCAGTCAACATGTTTAGGACATTGCCTCTGTTTCAAAACGTATCTGACAAGCAGCTCCTTTATACATGCATCATGCAGTGGTTGCAGTAACAGGCCGAATGAATTCTCTCTCAACGTGTCGGTTCAACGCTTGCAGTAGTGAGTGCAAAACATGCATCAGTCCCAGAGGGTCACAATCCTCTGCTCCAGCATGCAATCCTCTGCTCCAGCATGCAGTCTGGGGTCTCCCATGCAAAGGCTCCAAGCCAAGCACGCATTCGATCCAATGCCCATGCAGTCCAATTTCCGTGCAGTCCAATTCCCATGCAGAGGGTTTAGGGTCACGATATCCTGGAGTCTTTATACCTTGAATTATACTGCGGTTTACTTTAGGGTTCGGGGCCGCAGGGGAGTTTATATAAGGCAATATGGCAAGAATAGGCACAAGGACTCCGAAACAGGTCCAACGTATTCAGCGACTTAACTAGGTATCTGGGTTTAGGACACTAGTAGTTGTAGGTGAATATTTTGATTTTTTGGAGAGTGGAGTGGAGGGCTATGTGCACAAGGGCATCTGGCAAACGCAGGAGCCCTGTACTTGGTGCTCTGCCTGCCAACTCAGAGGCNAGTGGAGGGCTATGTGCACAAGGGCATCTGGCAAACGCAGGAGCCCTGTACTTGGTGCTCTGCCTGCCAACTCAGAGGCCAGCATCGAAAAATCCTCAAGCGTGTCCGGCGACAAGTCGTTCATGGTTCTCACAATCTGATTTGCCTGCTTCCCCCCAAGGCCGTACCGCTTCGCAGTCTGATGTTTGAAGGCATTCCTCAAACGGTTAATGCTCTTCGCCCTGCCCAAGTGAACACCAGTCTCATCGTTGAGTCTGCGAATGGCGCCGCGGATGTCAAATCCGACCGGCTCTAAAGCTTCTGCGCCGTCTTGCATCTTGTAGAAGTGCTCCCGCAAGAGCGCCAGAAGGCGAATGAAGACCAAAGCATCTGCCAAGTCGACATCAAGCGATGTGGGATTCGAGCCTTGCAGTTCGAGGAACTTCTGAGACAGCCGGGGGAAGTCCTCGGCTTTGCAAAGGACCTGCTCCAATGAGGTGCCTGCTTCCATAGCGTGGGTGATCTCATTCCGTTCCCAGAGGAGGCTGCTAGCGGCACCTTCTTCACATGCCGCAGACTCGATGTGAGCCCAAGCTAGCAGCAAACATTGCTGTCGGAAGCCCTCTGTCATGGCTTGGGCCNAGAGGAGGCTGCTAGCGGCACCTTCTTCACATGCCGCAGACTCGATGTGAGCCCAAGCTAGCAGCAAACATTGCTGTCGGAAGCCCTCTGTCATGGCTTGGGCCCAGAACTTGTGGCTTGAGCCAAAATGGCTAGCTATTTAAGGTTTTTGATTGGCTCCGCAGACTGCGGGGTCGAACGGAAACGGCATTTACTGTCCGAGGTTGAAGAGCTAGACTAGGTTTGGAATCGGGGTTAACAAGGGCGTGTGTTTTCATTTTGCCTTCCACCTAGCCAGGACAAGGGCAGCAAGGGCGTAGGGTTAGAGGTCTAGGGCTTGTTGCTGAAGATGTGGCTCCGAAACCTGGAGCGAAGAATCAGTTACGGTATGACGAACATAGAAGGCATAAAGGGACAGTCCATCAGCAAAGTGGCATTTCGTAAGTCAATTCTTCAACGAACAAAAATGCGAAAAAAACTTTCTTGTCCATCAAGATGCCTACAGCTTGGGCCAGCTCTGGCGTCAGGGCGACGCTGCTGGGCTTGGCCTCTGTTTCCACCACCTCCGCTGCTGCCTGAGCCGGGTCAGAGGGTTTCTGTCGGGGGTGGGGGCGGGGGAGATCTGATTTTGACCACTACCCTACCCACACCCCGCCATCCAAAACGGCACATGCAATAACCATAAGCATGCTTTGCGTTTTCATCTCCGCCTCTGTTTCGACAGCCGCCACAGCATCCGGAGGACTGCTGGCCCAGGCCTCCTTCACGAACTCAACCTAGCGGTTTGCGGTTTGATTTTCGGCAAACACTCGTATTTCTATGGCTTTCCTTAGTAAATATCGCATAGAGTCCTAGATTCCGCGAAACCGACAGAGTCCAACTTAGCCGTCGGTAGAAAGCCACAGGCAAATGCATTTTTGCAGCTCTGAACAACGCATCTGGTTTGTCACGGATGCTTATGCTATTGTGAT
>BGNK01005648.1:7971-35972 GCA_003297005.1 Symbiodinium sp. clade A Y106
TAGTAGTAGTAGTAGTAGTAGTAGTAGTAGTAGTAGTAGTAGTAGTAGTAGTAGTAGTAGTAGTAGTAGTAGTAGTAGTAGTACTAGTAGTACTAGTAGTACTAGTAGTACTAGTAGTAGTAGTAGTAGTAGTAGTAGTAGTAGTAGTAGTAGTAGCAGTAGTAGTAGTAGTAGTAGTAGTAGTAGTAGTAGTAGTAGTAGTAGTAGTAGCAGTCTTCGTAGTAGTAATCGTAGTAGTATTCGTGGCAGTAGCAGTAGCAGTGGCAGTAGTAGTGGTAGTAGTAGTAGTAGTACTCGTAGTACTCGTAGTACTCGTAGAAGTAGTAGTAGTAGTAGTAGTAGTAGTAGTAGTGGTAGTAGTAGTAGTAGTAGTAGTAGTAGTAGTAGTAGTAGTAGTACTAGTAGTAGTCGTAGTAGTAGTAGTAGTCGTAGTAGTAGTAGTAGTAGTAGTAGTAGTAGTAGTAGTAGTACTAGTAGTAGTAGTAGTAGTAGTAGTAGTAGTAGTAGTAGTAGTAGTAGTAGTACTAGTAGGAGTAATAGTAGTAGTAGTAGTAGCNGGCAGGGGGGGGCGGGGGGGGGTAGGGGGGAGGAGCCTCAAACAGCGGAATTCGGCCCCAGCGTCCTCCATGAAAAACAGTCCCCCCCTGTACTCGCTAGCTCGCTGGTGCGCGGGATTTGGGAAGGAGGGAAAAAGGGAGGTTTCACCTCCAACCCATCCAGCACGCCGCCAGGGTCGGCGGACCTTCAACATCCTTCAACCGTAACCGTGAGCCGAAGGCGAAAACCCAAACATCCACGACTCGCGGGATCCACGCCAGGAGCCAACCTCATCCAACGGACGATGGGTGCCAGAGCTGCTCTTTTCGGGAACCACCAGATTGTGGGAGGGGCCGCATGTTCAGCTCAAAGCAGAAGAGTCAGCTAGTGTTTGGTTGCTTTGGTTCCGCATGTGAATTCCCGTTGAGCCCTCAACACTGCGTTGCACTCAGACGCAGGTGCTGCGCAACACGTTCATCGAACTTGTTGAAGATGGCTCCCCTGCCAATGCAGGCCTGGACCTCGTTCTAACTACTTCTCGACGTGAGCAGGGTGCCTTTGCGGCGTCACGGCTCTCCAGCAAGAGCCTGGATCAGCAGTTGCGGCCGTTCGCAATCTTCTTCATCCTGCACCCCTTGGATCATCGATTTCGAAGCCCTTCCCTATCCCTCCCCTCCCCTCTCCAGTAGAACAAACGAAAACAGAGATAGCACGCTCGTAGATCCCAGTTTCACTAAAGACTTGTGCCGCCCAGATGGCTTCTCAAGCAACTGCTTGATGCGCGCCAGCTCGGACTCTGTTCTCTACGAGGGCCCGGCTCTCAATGGCCTAAACTCGTAGCATCTTTTGTTTGGAGGTTACTCAAAGGGCACTCATTCTACAAGATCAGTAGAATAAGAGTACGGTAGTCTGGTTATTTTCGCTTGGCTTCTTATGTCACTATCTTGGCCTTCTCATGGCTGTGTCCTTGATTCTTTACACTCTATTTTGACTATGGACTGTAGCAGCAGCTTTGCTGTGGATCCGGTATCTGTCCTTCTGTCCTTGTTCATGCAACGTCCAATGCACCTGCAGCATCCGATCTCGTGCGCCAGCCAGGTTACTCGCCCAACCAGGCGGGTCCTGTAGCAGACACCGTGAAGAAGATGAGCAGTACCCCAATGTGTTGCGTTTGCAAGTATAGCCACGGCTGCAGCCTCCGATCGGGATCCAAGGGTCTCCCACTGCTCGGGCCCATCATTTGCAGACAACCCTCTGCTGCGGAGGCCCCTCAGGAAGTTCAGGAGACCAAGGCGCTGTGGGGCCTTGATTCACTCTCAGCTCTACGGCTAAGCCTTTTCGATTCAAGCTCTGAACTCGATATTGAAATGAATCGATAGAAACAGGGCGGTTCTGCACATCCACGCATAGCATCTTTGAACCTTCGCGAAACCATTGTTGAAGTTCCGGGTTGGGAAAATCCCAGGTCAACACCATGACGCTGAAGTGGTAGTGAAAGGCATAGGCGCAAGCTCGAAAAGCAGCATTCCCGAGCGCGACACATTTGTAGGAATCGAGGCACACCCATGACCAGGATCAAGCTCAACCGTTGGGTCGGCTTTCTTGCTTTTCCAGCGTGTCGCGGGACCGACTGGAGAAGCCTTGAAGATGGCCGGGTTAATGGCAGGAATCATTTCTACCGCCGAACTCCTGCTCTTCATGCTGATGACATCCCTTCGCCTGCTCATTGCCTTTGTGGATGTCCTTGAAGTCGTCACGGCCATCGTCATCGTACTCATAAGCATCGTCACCGTCTCCGAAATCGTCATGACAGTCATCACCATCACCTTCAGAAAGTCGCCATCCTCACATCGTCGCGGAAGCTGGTGCTGGGCCCACGGAAGGCGCCGCAGAAGCCGCTGCCGCCCGTGAAGGACTTCAAGGACTTTCCTTCGGCCTGGCCCTCGGTCAGACTGATTCTGAATGAGGTTTCCAATCGAGTGACACACAGAAACTGCCCGTGATGTGTGTAACTGTGTAAGTATGCATTGAGAGAGAGTTTTGGGCCTACGGCTTCGGGGTTTTACTCTGATCTACTGCAAAGTTCTTTTTGGGTTTCGTGGCCGAGCATCCGCTGAAACCTTATGCGGGCTTTCAAGGTCCAAGGCTTACAGGTGCATTGTTTGCATGCTTATCAGATTTGGCATATCAGGGGCTTGAGGCCCTCCTGCAACAGCGGGTTACGGATGTCGGCTCGGGCTGAAACCCAAATAGTCTGTCCAGTTTGAAGTCCTTGGCTCCAGCTCATCTGTCGTATCGTCCCTCTCAGCTCTCGGTTCAAGGACGAGCCAATCGAGTTCGAGCTCAATGGCTGGAGCGACACGGAGACGAATCCAGACACCAAGGAAGGCACCAAGAGGATTGCTGCAGTAGAAGCACTCGCAGCAACAACATTGCCAATGCCAACCAGCTCGCAAATCGCTACACCGTACATTTGCATAACATAACTTCCCTAATCAGCGGGTAAAGAGTCTAGCAGTCTGCACAAGAACAGTGGCAGTGCAACCTGCTGCAGAATGTTTGAACAGCTGCCTATCCGAGCATTCGGTTCCCATTGCTTGGTGTCACAGTCGCCGTCAGGCGAGAAGTCCTTGCCGCTGCCTTGCTACTCCCACATCAAGGAGAACATGCGCGGTTTCGGAATAGTGGAGGTTGCTTCCAAGTGCGGCACCTTGCTCAGTATCATGAATAGAAACAGTACCGTGCCCGCCACATGCTTGAGGACTTCCCCAGTGGGGAGAGCACGCCCCACACGGCGCAGGCAGCAGGCCAGTCTGCAGCGAGTGATTTGAGACCTCCGCACACTTACAAGTTGTCATGGCCCAGGACATGACGACTTTGACCAGTACGTCGCACGAACACCGAGTCCACGAGGCTCGCAATTGCTCTGCAGACTAACTTGTGGCAGCGACTTGCGTGTTCCATGGTTCCATGCTCACTGTTTCTGGCCATCATCCCGTCGTCTTGGGTGCTTCGATGTGCTTGTGTGTGTGTTGATCGGTAGCACAACTTCCCTTCTTTGATGGACGGCTGCCGCAGTTCTGCCAGGCATGGACTGGCCCAGTGGCTTTGGCGAAGCAGCGACATCCTCAGCTCCGAAGGTTCACTTTATGGCAAGGCTCTCTCTGCAGTTTTGTCGGGCCAGGGCCAGCTCCCGAAGGAGGAGGACATGAGGCGGGCGAGGGCGGCGAGGGGTGGGAGGTTCAGATTCCTCAGTTCCGCATAGCGCACACCGCGGAGGTCCGACCCCATGCCGGGACTTGCCCCTCCGACTCACAGCCGCGTGGGCCCGGCGGGGCTTCGTGGCATGTGGCAGCCAGGGTAAAGCTCAGTTCAGGGCAGGTGCTCAGGTGCTGGATTGAACGCACAGCATCGGACAACCTCCAGACTCTAGGAGTACAGTATGCTGGGAAAGGAGTTGGAAGGAGCCGCATATTAATCAAGAGAGAACAGACAAGGGGAAGGACAGATACAAGTAGCGGCGCTGTCTTGGCACAGCTCAAAGTGGCTTCTCGCGGCAGGTCTCCTCGTCTGACGTAGCGCTCGACAACAAAAGTGCCTCTAAACAGGCACTTCCGCGTGATGTTTGCTTAGTCTACTTCGTGTTACGACTCTGTTTTGTGCCTTGAACCGATATGGCACGAGCTGTTTTTGCCTTTGGTCTGAACGGCAAGCCCCGCGGACACTAACTGCCCACTGCCTCGTCTCCATCCACGGAACAGGACCTGCAGAGGCTAGCGGCGGAGGTGGCCAGATTGGCACAGGCACAAGCACTGGGTGCGAGTTTCTTTGCAGGGAAGTACAGCGTTGGGCGCCTAAGCTTTGCAGGAGAACGAGTTTCTTCGCCAGCGGGTCATGGCACAGGACCGCCTTTTTCTCCTGGGGTTCCTCGAGCCGATGTCATTTGGACAAGACACCAGGAACAGCGAAAGGACGAGTCGAAGAGCCAGGGCGAGTCGCAGCCGGCAGCTACGACTCCCGTTCAGCCAGTTGCTTGGGGGGGCCCTGTTGATGCTGAACTTCGCTTGCGCCCCCCGTGAGCTTGAGAATCTGCGCTTCATCGACGAGTCTTGTTCTTCGGTAGCCGAAAGAGGGGCTCAGGGCAAAGCCTTTCCCCGAAGCTCTGAAGCACCATGTCCGAGGCAAGAGAGCAGCAACATGGGCTGGGCCACGGTGTTGATGCCGGCACAAGCCTTGGAAGAACGACTTCTTCCTGCATTTCCGGCATTTACGCATTGGTATTGAATATCCGCATGTCTTAGTCATGTCTGTCGTCATTATTTGCAGTTCTTTTTTTTGAGAGAGAGTGCTGGAGCTCGTGGCTGCGAGTTCATCCCAAAGACTATCCCGAACCGCCGCTTCAGCAAAGGTGAGCTTCGGTCCCGGGTCGGGCAACGGTTCTATGCAGGAGCCGGGAGTCCCCAAAGGAACCGAGGATGTCGTGTACATCGCTATGTTGAGTTGTCGGTAATGGCTGCTAGTGAAGTCTGTCTTCCGCTACCAACATCGAAAAGTGGAGTGTGGAAGGGTTTCAGGCTCAGAGGTAGGCAAGGGAAGCTGCGTTTGGAAGGACTCTGCTGATTCCTGGATGGGTCCTCACGGCCCGCGCGGGCCGCAGAAACTCTTGGGGCTCGCCTTCTGGGCTCCCAGTTCGCCTCGATGCCAGGTGGAGGTGAGCGCGTCTGTTCATCCTTGTGGTATTCACAGATTCCTGATCTTTTTTGGGTGGTTGGTAGCACGATGGATACCGCGGCTTCAATGTCTTACTTGCCCCTTGTGCTATGGCACACCTGCATTGGTGTGCCTCGGTTATCCCAGAATCACAGTGTCGTCGCCACTATGACGTTGGTGTTGCTGCCGGGCCTGCATTTTCTGACCTGCCTTGCCCGCGTTGCACCGGATTTGGCTTTTGGAATTGCGATCATTCTGGTTGCTGTGTCTGTGCTATCACCCTGACATGCCATGTAAAAGATTGTTGCGATAAATTCTTCTTCTGCCACGGCCCAGGCACAGCCAGGAGTTGGGCCAGGACAGCCAACAGGTGCTCGAGGGAATTTCTCAGTGCTTTTGATTCAGGGGCAATCAACGATCTCGTGATTGCAGACGTGGATGAAGCAATCTTTACCCGAGAAGACTACAGATCTAAAGCCTCAGAGCCTAGCTGACCCCAGAAGATGTCTCGGCTAGAAGCACGCAGCCGAAGCATTCTTTTCTTGTCCAATCCCTCCCTGTTTGGAAGGCCCGGCGACGCCGTTTCCGCACTTGCCTGAGAAAATTCGGCTTTGGGGGTTGCGTGGCTTGGATCTCAACCGCCGGCGACTTCCCTTGACAAGGAGCCCGAAGCCTTAAAAATCCTTTAAATCTGTCAAACTCAATTGTCAATCCACTTAAACCCTGACGGCCTCAATCCGGAGAAATTTCGGAGGCCAGAAGGGCGACGCGGAGTCCGAGGTCGCTGGATTCGCAATACAACGTAGTATAATACAGTACAATATAGCATAGTATAAGAAAAAGCCTAGTGGCCTAGTATAGTGTAGTGTATAAGTAAGTATAATAAAGTACATTGTAGTAGAATACAGTATTATATAGTGCAATATAATATAGGTAAGTATAATAAAGTATAATATCGTATAGTAAAGTATAATATAGTATGGTATTGTATATGATATAGTGTAATAAAGTACAACATAGGACAATGTAATGAAGCATGATAGAACATTATGTAGCATGAGAAACTACAGTGTAATATTGTAAACTAGGATACCATAGAGTATAACATAGTATAACATAGGAGAATATCGTACACCGTAGTATCATATCGTACAACGTAGTATAAGTATAGTATCTGCAGCCAACAGTTTCACCTGTCGTGCGGGCAGGCAGAGCTGAACCTTCAGAAAGGCAGAGCCAGGGATGCTGGGCACTGGGGGTGTTGATGAAAGCTGTGCTCAATCATGGAATCATTTTGTCCTTCTCTGCTGGGGTCTCGGGCTGTTTTGTTTGCTGGACTCTGGCATTCCACTGATCCGCGAAGGCAGGCAGGTTCGTGGCACTGCCGTCCCGACGAAGCCTGTTGAGTGTCGAAGCCCCAGTGAATGGTACGACCTCGGCTTAGTTTCGTGGGTTCTGAACTTGAGGTAATGGTCGATAGGAGTTGTCACAGGTGAAATCATCGCTAACGGCGTGCTACTGCTACAGCAGATGCCACGGATGTTGATTTACGATTTCTTTCTTTCGTTTCGTTTCTTTCTGTCGTTCTCTCTCTCCCTCTCCCTCTCCCTCTCCCTCTCCCTCTCCCTCTCTCTCTCTCTCTCGCTCTCTCTCTCGCTCTATATTTCGTTTGAGGCCCGGCTTTGGAGATGCGTGCATGCGGGGCATGCGGGCGGGAATTCGCTGGGTTCGGTGAAGGCGCGGGGACGGGAGGCGACCAAGGCCCGGCTCGGGAATCAGTTCCAAGAGGTCACAGCACCGGAGTCTTCCCACAGTTGCAAGTTTAGGGTTTAGGGTTGAGGGTTTAGGGTGGTCTCGAGGCGATCTACCCATGGAAGAGTGTACAACTGCAAGCCCGTCATGGTTGGGGACAGGAGTCCCGTCACAGTGCTAGCCCGCGCTCGAAGCCAGGTGATGCTTCGAAACTTGCCCAACAACTACACGCGAGCGATGCTGTGAGGTCCTCAGCCGAAGAGCCCCCAAGTCGGCAAACAGCCGCAAAGTGGTCTGCAGCCTGCAACCGCCCTTTCCAAGGTTGGCGATGCTTGACAGTGAAGGCTTTGAGGGCAAGTGCGCCAGCTGTTGGATGTTGTTGTAAGCCTTCGTCGGATCCTGCTGAGCCTGAGCTCGGGGTCAGTTCCAAAACGCACCCACCGGAGGGACTCGAGTCTTGACTCTGGCAAAAACAACCAAGGGTGCCAAAAATTGAAGCTGGATTGAGGTACAACTTTTTGTACTTGCCGATCGACTTTCAGAGCCGGGCCTGTCTAGGCTATGCGCAGATGCCTCAGCAAAAAGGTTCATGGATGTGTAGCACTCAACACTTTCAAAGACAAGGACAAAGTTAATATGCCTCTTAAGCCCTTGAAGACGAACAAACACTGCGCATAAGCCTTTTGCTTATCCCGGCTGAGCATTGACAGCATTGATCTACATACATACAACACACAGCATACAGACACACATACGTACATGGCGGAGGAAGGCTCTGGAGAATGATGATGAGAACAGTTGGTCAGTGTAGTTGGTATATATAGCGTGCACATTGTTGTCTGCTTGTCGATTGCAACGATCGGAGCGAAATAGGCCAGAAGGACACACTTTTCACGAAGTGCCACACCTGCCACCTGGACAACTGTAACTGGTGAGAATTCTGGATTAGGCGAGTGTGGCAGCATTTGCTTGGCTTGGGAGTTTGGTGGGACTCAGGTTTGTTAACTTGGTGGACCCCTCCTACGTGGCCCAATTCTGGGCCAAATTCAGCTGGAGCCCGAGAGCTTCGCCAGCTTCGCTCTGCCTTGAGCCTTGGGCCCCTTTGAGGCGGTTATTCAAAGTGGGTGCTGCCAAGCAAGAAGGCTCGGGCCTCCCTCGCTGCATGTACTGCATGTACAAAATGTATATAGAGATTTATACGTAGATATATCATATCTTATCTCTATCTGTCCATCTGTCTGTCTGTCTATATGTATATAGATATATACACACATATGTGACATCTTTTTGGAGCCCTGGCCATGACTGCGAGAGGTGTGTGGAGTGAGCTGGAGCGGACCGCATCAAGGGCTGGAGGCGCGGACTTTCTTGGGGTCTGTCATAGTATAAGATAACATAGTATACGTATAGCATAGTATTATGGAAAATCATATAGTACTCACTAACAGTATGCAAAACAAGAGTAATCATGGTATAAATGGCATAGCACAAGACAGTATATACTGCCTGACATGGAGTCGCCCAGGCTCATGTGGAGCGGTACCGCAACAGCCCCGTTGGGAACTCAAAGGCTACTGTAGCAGGCCGAGCAATCTGAGGGGGCAAGGCCACCTAGGACTAAGCCGTTGCTAGCACTAGGCACTGCCTCGCTCTCACGAGAGTCCTCATCTTGAGCGAAGCCTGCGACATGTGTGTCTGCCTAAGTTTGTGTGCTCAAGTCCCCACGTGTCGGGGGTAGGTGGGTGCGGTGGCGGGGCCTTCAGGATCTTGAAGTCCAACTATCGCAGCCGAGGGCGTGGGCAGAAGCTTGCCCCGTGACGATGCAGCAGCCAACGAACTCCACGGGCAGCTTCGAGCGAGTGAACTGCCTGGACGAGCATGATTTCCGGAAGCTGTTGGTAGGCAGACGCTCCCGCTTCATGGCAGCTTGGCTCAGTCTAGTTAGAGTCTAGTTTGTCAGAGTGAGGCAAGTGCCCCAAACGGGCTCTGGATGTTGTGGATGGGGTTCTTATGTTTTGTATCATCCTGGACACCCTCTCAGGAGTTCTTCCGCAGCCCGAGCAGGACGCCCAGCCACGACATGGTACATGGGAGAAGGCCTGTGTCCCTTCCGTGTTCAGGTGCTTTAGGGTGCGATCTCATGGGCTCCGTGGTTTTGCAGCTTGCTGGCCCTGCTGTGCCTCCAAACTGTCGCAGGTGCTCCGGATGAAGGTTTGGGCTGCAACGCTGCTCCCGCGCAAGCGCAACAGAGTCGAGCCCCGCTCGTGATTCCGTGCGAGATGCTCTTGTCGGATGAAGCCGCAAGTGCTTCTTCACGTGGTCGCGATGCCAGGATTTGTTTCGATTGTGAACAGATGCTTGCCTCGTCCTCACGTTCAAGACTATGTCGGTTCGGGAGGCAAGGGCAAAGCCCGTGATGAAGCCGGCTGTGCTGGTTTCGCAAATCTAGTGGATTGTACTCGCGCAGCAACGTTTTTCGTTGCGCCACCCCGTTCTGGTTCGTTTTAATCACTACCTGGTCAATACCTTTTACCACTTGCCCCCGAAGTCTTGCCAAACAGAACCCAGAACCCAGCCCTTGTCTGCTGTGGCACTCTTGGACGGGGCAGGTGGTGTGCAAGAGCTCAGTTTCTTTTTCCACGTCTCGGAAGCACTGCCCAGGGCTTCGCCCGTGAGGCGATCCCGGGTCAATCCTTCGAAGACGTCGCACGGGAAAACTTACCCTCAGAGCATGAGCTAGCACTGTAGATAGTTATTCTTGGCTTTTCCTCATCACTTCGACTGTGTCTAGAACCGCATTTCATGCAGAACGAAGTTGAGTGGAAGCTTGCTGTGACTGCAACTGTGCCTCATTGCCACATTCGTCTGCAGCGGTGCACTGGTTCCAGTTTCAAACATCTGGCGAAATCTCGCCAAACCAAAAAGTCAGCCTCGAGTCAGTCGCAAATCACAGAGAGACAAAAGACTCCGCCCGATTCTGCTCATTCCCGGGCCCGCTGTTCTGGAAGTCGCCTGAGCTGGGCCTCAGTTGAAGCTCTTTTTGATGCCTTCCCTCTCCACCTCTTTCTGCCCCCACCCTCCCCTTTCTCCATCCCCGGTTCGTGGCCAGGCGCCGAATCAGGGCCACTTTACGCTGTGAAGGCAGTTTCAATGTAGTCAATGTAGTGCTTGCCCAGGTCATGCACGAGAGTGTGCCGGACGAGTGCAAACAGCGGAGTTTGATTTCTGAGATGTCGCTTTGTGCATTTCGAGACTTGCCGGAAGACCTGAACGCAGGTACAAGCCGGTGGTTCTCCAAAACGGCGTTCGAGCCGGGGCCCAGAGCTTCCGAGGAGCCTAGTTACGACCTTTGGCTCCAGGTGGCCTTCCCGGAACCCTCGAAGGCTCCGAGGTGCGGCGAAGACCGCCGGCGGTCGCCTGTCGAGTCAAACAAGCCGCACAGCCTCGAATTAGGAACCACGAAGCCGCTGGGGCATCGGGGATCTTCGGATTTTAAGAGCATCAAAGTGCTGCATCGGCTGCACACAACTCTCAGTGGCTAAGTTGTCTTCGTATGGAGGCCCCCTCGTATTCGCCAGCATCATCACAGCCACATGGACGGTAAGGTCGCCTTCGCCTGAGTGGCTCACTCTCCAAGCCAGGCACTATGCAAAGTTTCGCAACTGAGGCAGGCTGGCAGCACAGGCGGCAATCTGGTGATGCTCCAAGGACCCGGGGTCGAAGGCTTAAGCGCAGAGCCAGACGAAAAAGCTTATCGAATCCCGAGCCTTGCGCAAACCTGCGAACGAAAGGACGTCAGAGCCCTAAAGTAGCGAAGCGACGACGCAGCCCTGGCCCAATGATCCAGGATGCCCATGGCAGCAGGAAGCTCGGTACGAAGGGCTTCCAGCGCAGCTTGCAAGTTCGGACTGAGGCTACGCTTTCCACAGGAGTCCCTTCCACCCTAAAGCCTAAGCCCTTACTTTGACACTGCGACGAGGTTGGAGCTCTGCCAGTGGGATCGCTTTCGCGTTCCTGAGCCGAGGCCTTTTGTGGGTTCCTCGCAAGGCGGGATTGGATCAGCTGCAAGTGTTGCGAGGACGACAAGAGGAAATCCGCCAAGAGGAGCCTCTGTTGAAAGTGCTGCTTATGCCTAGAACTCCTGCAGGCTTGCTGTAGCCGATCCTTGAAACCAGCTGCCTGGTCAGTTCGGGGCTCATGTAAGAACCTTTTGCACCTCAACAGCACGGCAAGCTTGCGCAGCAGAGTTTTGGGGAACTGCTTGGCCGAAGAGCTCATGTACTCTTCTGATGGGTGCACCTTCACATACATGCCTTTAGCTCCTCGCAACAGAATGGCTGGACTGGACTCGCACTGTTCTGCTTTATTCAGTTCTCCATCTGAAGGCCAGTGAAGCTACTGCCTCAGATTAGTGCTTCAGCAGGAAGCCAAGTCATGCAAAACCCGGTCCCTTTGAGAAACCAAACCTGAGAGAAGAGTCAAAGAAACTTGTGTAACCGGGAGAGGCTCTCTGCGAATTCATTAGCGGGATATGTTGTTTTGCGTTTGTTGATTATGCAGATTTGCTTTCAGTAGGTCCATGATGTTGGTTTTTTGTCCCAACTGCGCCACAGCCGCTTGGGCATTTTGGGGAAGTCTGACACACATTGGCAAGCCAGAGCCTGCGAGAACTTTGAACGCGGCTGGCTGCACCCGAATCGATTTTATTTTCCACAGGATGCCGCTGCAACGTAATATGCAGCGGCCCACATGCAAAATTATTGCACTGCGCCTGCTGCGCCTACTGCGTTTGGCTGGCAAGTTGAGGCCAAAAGCTGCAGAGTGCAGAGCAAGCCGTGTTGTTCTTGCACATTGTCGGCTTGCCTGGGCCTGGGGCTCCTTAAACCTAATTCCAGAGCAGGCACCAAGTCGCCAAGGCCGTGGAGACAGCCCAGGCTGCCGTCAGACGGCCGAACTGCAGCTGTTTTCCCCCTGTAAATAAGGACAGTCGACAGCCTCTGCCTGCATTGCGCGTCGCCGCGCACGCCAGCGAGGGCAGGGCTGTTGGACATGATGAGTCTGGGACCTCGGCCCCACACACACAAGAGGGTGAGATGGTCGCCAAGGCAGTGTGGTGTCAACCCTACAGTATCAATCTTCGAGAACTTGGCATCAGCAGCCCGCCACTCTGATTGGGACCTGCTCCCTTCTTGCTCAGCTGGGTGACGCAGTCACGGACAAGCTGGCGCCTGACTAGTGGAGCTACTTGGGCTGCTGGGACACCTCTGCGGAGCTTGGCTGAACACGATCTGTAGCAGACAATGGACCGGACTTTGAAGCTTCGCCTAGGGCAAGCACGGGTTTTAACAACCGAAGCTGCGCAGAGCCAGTTGGAAAGGTCACGTGCTACGTTTGCAGCTCTCCTCCCATTTCAACTGCCCATGGTCCAGCCTTTCAGAAAACTGGAGACACGTCAATAAATAAGTCCCAGAGAACCGAGACAACGACAGCCCTGACACTTTTCTGGAGGGGGGCTGCAGCTAGAGAAGGCATCAAGTCGCGCAGTTTGCTTCCAAGTGTCAGACGGCCACAATATGCCACAATAATTCTCCCTCGCTGGGTCTTCCTTGTACTTGCTGCTCGCATGGTGTCTGGACAAGTGCACCACACACAGTAGTATCAATGTGATCGAAGACTTTGGCGCCTTTTGTTGAGAGCCAAACCTTTTCCCACATGATGCATTCTGACGACGTAAGGTGGACATGTCACAACGCACGAAGCACGTGTCTGAGGGTATTGTTTCCCAGTCTGACTTGTGCTAGTGGCATCGGTGGTGCGCTACAGACGTATCTTGGCAAGTCACGTCTTCGCCCAGTGGCCCTCTGACGAATTCGTGCCATTGGCTCGTAAAGTTGCCCAGGGATGCGGAGACCCAGAAAGTTTGTTGGCGGGTCTCTCATGGGCGAAAGCAAGAGCAATCATCGCTTGAAGTCTCTGACTTTCAGCTCAAGGCTACGTAGGTATGCTCTATGTCCAATAAGTATCGCCGATCCTCCCTCCGCAGACGAGGAGACCTCGCATCCTTGTGCAAGTGCCGGCATTTTGCATAAACATGCACCCGTTGCCTAAGCAGACCTGACCTGCGGGCACTGAAAGAAGCAGTGCAAGGGTGCAGGTTGGCCGCGTTCTTGTCTCTGCCTTGAACACTTCGAGTTTCTGGCTAAGGCTCTGTTGTGCGTGAGGAGGCATTTAAATTTAGGACTTGGTGGGTCTTCGAGTATCGAGTAGTTTTGTGTTGTCACATTGTCAGAACGCACTGGTCACTGGAGGCAGCCGGTTGACTACTTGCTTCGAGATTGCATCTGATGGAAGGCATTGTATCAAAGCGGTTTTCACTTTGCCGTAGTGTTGTGTTTCTTTGGCTCAGGCCGTCTGCGCCTAAGCCGCGATCGCGGCGATTTATAAACGGTAGGTAGCTTGCTTACAGACATACGCAAAAGGTTTTTCAGGCTTCTTATCTGTTCCCACGGTGTTATGACCGCTGCTGCTTCGCAAAATTGCAATGGCGATGCAAGAGGAATGGCCAGGCAGCACCGGGATCGGAAGAGGGTGCTCACCGGCAAAGCAGAGCTTTAGACCTGCTGAGCATCGCTAGAATCGGTCTTCACCTATCGCGAACCCTAGCCCTAGACGTTAGCCCTAAGCCGTAAAACCCAGGCCCCAGTTCCAATAAAGCTTCGGGAAGCCATCGAAGTGCATTCACATCGCCCGCCCAATGGCGATCTCGATGATAGCCGTGGCTCTGACCGATCTTTAGCATGCCGTGGACCAGGCGAAGAGCTCTCGAAGACAAAACGTCCAAGCCCCAAACCCTAGAAAACCCTAGGCACAAGGCTCCTTACTCCAAAACCCACTATTTTCTCGATCTCCCGAGGCGAGGAGCTAAACTGGGCCGAGTGGCCGGCCAGCGAGGCCGACCCTTCCAATGCGGTTGCAAGTAAGGAAGAGGCCGGCGAAGGGAGGGAGGGGAGGGGGGGGGGGGCAAATTTGCATAATTCAGATACCCAGTAATTCAGAATGTAGACATATTGCACCCCAAGCAACCAACCGACAAACGTTGCCAGGTAGAAAACAGCGAGCTGCAAGCTCTCGAGGACCAGTGGATATACAAAAACTGTTTGAGACCAGGGCGTGTAGGAGAACCTCCGGCCTTCGACTTTGCAGGACTGGCCTTCGGCTGGAGCCGGGGTCTCAAGCTCTAAGCAAACAAGCTGCTGATTTGGTGCTGGGTTTAAGCTTGAGCCGTGCTGATTGAGATACGTCCTGAAGGAAGATGAGGACGTAGACTTTGTCGACACAAAGTTCGACCCCGAAGAGAAGCCAGAGGATGTGCAGGACAGAATTGCGATTGGTAGCTTTTGCATCGTTCAGGGGAGTCTTCCCGAATAAACCTCCTGCCACGAGATCCTGGCAGGAAAAATTCAGGGATGCGTTCCGCAAGGCTCGAATGCTGCAGAGCTGACAGCCACCGCAGCTGAACATCGAGAACGTCATGACTATCAAGCCACAACCCATCATGCCAGCATGCTGTGCTGTAGCAGGCCATGCTAGTGCTCAACGATGTTCAGCAACATTGGCGTAACGAGATGCTGATGCTACAACATGCAACGGTAAGCTGCCTCTGAATATCACGCCGATTTTGCATGACTTTGCATTTGACGATGCTATGCTACATGGCATTACCTGTTCGGCTACACGGGGTGGCGTGATGCGTCATGGAATCAAAGTGGTGTGACATGGATGTGGCATGGTATTACCACACTGGCGCATTGGACGGCAGTTCTGTGCTTCCCTGCACCTTTTCACACATGCTGAGCATCTCAGTGGGTTGCAATACAGCACAAGATCAATCTGCTCGGGGCAGGTCAGGGGGGCTCAGGTTCTTAGCTCTACATATTTTTGACATGTCCGTAGTTTCGCATTTGGAGGCCGAATAGCCACTACTCAGCTACTCCAAATCATTCTTCAGAACCAGGCGTTTCTGTAGCTCCCTGCCATGCCTGGGATTAAGAGCAGGTCATTGCTGTTAAGCTCTCTTGTGCATGCCATGTCCCGTCATTTGTTCTGTGCAGAGCTGTGCTCCAACTCTGCCCCTGTACTCGAGCGCTGTTTGTGTTGTACGTTAAGCCCGTTAAGCTTGGCCGAGAATAAAACCGTGGAGCTTGTGAGTGTGTCTAAACTAGGAAACCTCCCAATGAATCTGAGCTCTCAAATCTTTTAGCATGTATAGGCTTTGCAGAAGCAGGTCCCTAGGCTCAGATTCTGAATTTGGAGCTCCGCAACCTCAGAAGCTAAGAATCTGCGGGCTCAGATTCTTAATTTGGAGGTTCGTGAACCAAAGCCCATGCACGCTAGGAGTCTGAAGGCTCAGACTCAGAGCCTTACTGCCGTTTACAGGAACGTGCTTGTGTTGCAGCCCTTATAACAGCCAAGAATCTGATGTCCAGATTTCAGGGGTTCTTAAGTTAAGCGCACACTGCCCATGGATGAAATATTGCAATGTGCAGCGAGACTCAGCCCCTGAAATTCTTAAGCAAGGAAGTCTTCAGCTATACTTCCGCCGCAAACAGTCCCCTTCCAAACTCTGGGCCATAAGTATACTACTATACTGCCCCTAGAAAAAATCCACGGCACTGTGCCCCCGAAGTTTTCGCACCCTAAACCCTAAACTCTAAAACCCTGAACTCCTAAAGCCCTAAACTCCCAAACTCTAAGCCCCTAAAACCCAAAAACCCTAAACCCCCTAAACAGATGGGCTACACGGTCATGATCAGCGGGCCCGGGGCCTAGGACGCCAATTCTGAGTCGAGCCCAGAGCGAACCCACACCCGCAACCCTCAACCCTCCCCATATAAGTATATCTATATATATATATGATTAAATAAGAATAAATAAATAAATATATATATATATATATATATATATATATATATATGTATATTTATTTACATATATTTATGTGATTATATATATAATTCTGTATGTATATGTATGTATAATTATATACATATATAGATATATGAACCCAGAAGCCTGAACCCTAAACTACCGAGCCAGACCACCCAGCAGATGATGAGTCAATTGTGATAGGCCGGCAAATTGATGCTGTAAGACACAACCAGGCCTTCCAAACGTGCGAGCGAGGTAGTGCTAGAGGAGCGCCTCAAATTTAACAATCGGTTCTTTTCTGCTATTAGACGTCAAGTGCTGGTCTGAGTTCATGTTTCAGGCTCTGCGACATGAGCCTCGTCGACTATGTTAGCTGGCCGAGCTTTTTCGAGGCCCTGTGCCTTGAAACAGAACAGGGTTGAGGACTAAGGTCGTTACACTGCATAGGTTGGTCTGTCAGTTGGCCAGCCGAGCTTCGATTTGCAACAGAGGATTGCCTTGCCATCAAGTTCCAGCACCCCTGGTCCGTGGCCCCTCTACAAAGCATTGTCCAGAGAAGGGCCCTTTCCAATGTAACGCTTCTCTCATCTTCGCACCGGCGTGGCTACAGGACATGGCTTCCAGCGTCTTGCAGGCTCAGGGGAAAACGCAGTTTACTTTAGAATCGTGCTGGCATGGTTTAGCAGGGTCATTGTCGAGCTTTCCACTCCCGAACCCTGGCAATGCCTATGCCTACGCAATACCGTGCGCCGCGGGTGGCTTCTAAGCAGCTTCAAACGATATTGTCACTCAGACCATCCGACTCGCTAGGCATGTTCGCCGTTCGGTGAAGTTCTACGCAGCAGCCTCAGATTTGGAAGCAGATTCTTGTCAGATATAAATATAGGTCTCGTGCATAAAGACAGACATGATGTGGGTCCACGGTTTTGGAAGCAGCAGAGCAAGCCTCCGCGTAAGAGGCAGCATTCAATGGACATCGGGTGAGCTCCCAAAATCGCGGCGTGGTTCTTTCACAGCTTGCCAGACTGCTTCCCGGACTGCGGCGGGATCCACGCCCGAGCGCAGCACTAAGTCACTAAATTGTCGTGGGAATGGGGATCGGGGGGGCATCTGATGCTGCTTTCGACAGACCGCTTTCACTCAGGGTTCGATGTTATGACAGAGAAGACACCTGGGACCTTATCCATGTTACCTCAGTCATTGAAGCCCCCAATACGGAGTTTGCTTCAGAAGAGGTATGGGTCCGCTTTGCCACGGAGGAAGCAGCCAAGGTTCCGGCTCAGTCCAAGCAGTCCGGTGGGCTAGAAGCCGTCCAGAAGCAAGACGCCCGTAAATTAGAGGAATGCTTCTGCAGGATGACGGAGTTGAGTGAGTGGAAAGCCCTTTGGGCCCAAAGAAGCTCGCTTAGCTCCTTCAAGCCTGCAGCGAGGTGTGTCGAAGCAAGATGGACGGTGCAACGTTCGCCGGCAGCCAGATCAAGGCCAGTCTCCGTCACAGAGTTCGGGATTCGAGGCATCCTGTCGTTTGGGTCTTGTTTTGTCAGTGCTTGGGGCTCCCTCTTCTTGTAAACCTGTGGTACGATTTTGAACATCAGCAGTCGGCTTTCTGTCCTGGTTGTCAATTTGCCAGCTCGTTTCCGCAAGTGCAGGTCGAAGTGGTGGAAAACGACCACCCTCACCAGCACCTTTCAATTTGCTAAAACAATCTGCACGAGCGTCGAGGCTGCTTTTGGTACTTGCTCAGTATTGCACACTTGGAGCAACGTTTCGCCCGAGTTTATCGGGCCCTCTTAAATCAAGCAGGAAGGGGATCGCTGCAAGCAAGGCAGGCAAAACCATGCACGGGTGCCTCAACTCAGCTGGCCATAAGTTTAGTTTCCTACAAGCAGTGCCAAGAGCGGATGGCATGTACGATGCCTTTGACGTTCACTGCGTATGGCTCTCGAGTTATTTCAAAAGTCTCAGCACAACCACTTGGTTCCAAAGCTGTGCGGAGCCGCTTGGGGCAACATGGTGCCGGCCTTAGCGCGGTCTATGAAATCGAAAGGGCAGCAGTTAGCCAGATGGTTCCCATGAACTGATGCGGAATACACCCACGCACCCTCTCGTTGGTCTGTGCATATGTCTGCACGTCGATGGCTCAGTCCCAGATGTCCCAGGCGGAGGGCTACATGGCTACCGCCACTCTGGCTCCTCCACAGAGTGAGGAGGAATCTTCTGTGCCTATATGCATGCATGCAGGCATGCATGTGTATGATGTACGAATGTATGTATGCGAGCATTGATCTACAGGTCCTTGTCTCCCGGTTTACGTAAACTTAAACCGCACCGTTCTTCAGATGTAAAGCAATGTGTCCCCGAAAGATTCGCGGTGAGTCCTCGCAAAGAAAAAAGTTGTCACGCAATAGACTTGGGCATGTAAGGCAAAAGTAACTTGTGAGCAACATGCTATCGTTCAGCAGGCATACGGTTTCAAGGCCTTTCTCGCACCATGCCCCAGCACAGCCAAAGCTAGCGCTTGATGTGTGGTTGCAGAGGGGCTCCGGCGACTCTGCGGCCCGGACAGGATAGGAGCATGAGAACGGAAGTCCCGCGAAAAGAAAGCAAAGATCCACGAAGAAGGCCACTCCCGGAAGAAGGAATGTTAATCAACGCGTATGTATGTATGTATGTATGTTTGTATGTATGTATGTATGTATGTATGTCAATGTATGTATGTATGTCAATGTATGTGTGTCTGTCTGTCTGTCTGTCTCTGTCTGTCTCTGTCTGTCTCTGTCTGTCTCTGTCTGTCTCTGTCTGTCTCTGTCTGTCTCTGCCTGTCTCTGTCTGTCTCTGTCTCTGTCTGTCTCTGTCTGTCTCTGTCTGTCTCTGTCTGTCTCTGCCTGTCTCTGTCTGTCTCTGTCTCT
Organism: Symbiodinium sp. clade A Y106; assembly: GCA_003297005.1. Lineage (NCBI taxonomy): Eukaryota > Dinophyceae > Suessiales > Symbiodiniaceae > Symbiodinium > Symbiodinium sp. clade A. The sequence goes on from BGNK01005648.1 coordinate 26,807, forward strand.
GTCTGTCTCTGTCTGTCTCTGTCTGTCTCTGTCTGTCTGTGTCTGTCTGTGTCTGTCTGTGTCTGTCTGTCTATCCGTCCGTCCGTCCGTCCGTCCGTCCGTCTGTCTGTCTGTCTGTGTTTCTGTGTCTGTCTGTCTGTGTCTGTTTGTCTGTCTGTCTGCCTGCCTGCCTGTCTGTGTGTATGTATGTATGTACGTATGTGTGTGTGTGTGTGTATGTATGGATGTGACATACAATGACATGCAGTAGTCGGTACAATGGTATATGTGAGCGAAGACACAGGGAGTGAACTCAGTCCTGATGTGAGGCACGGGTGGGCAAACCTTTCGATAGCAAGCCTACAGTATCCAGGACCACGACCAAGCGGCAGCGCCAGCTTCAGGACCAGGCATCCACCTACCCTGAGCTTTACCGTAGGGGTGCGGAAGCGGCTTGGGAGGCTGACTTTGAAGTCACGACTTACATGCTGTTGGGTGCTCGGTGGTCAGCCGACTCTGGCAGGTGCCTGCATAGCTGGGACTTCGGCGGCTGCTCCTTCCACGGCGGTCAAGGGCACGGGGCCCCCAGCAGTGCGCGGAGTGGTACTTTGCTCCCCCCGTGGCCAGTGCCGAGGTCGACGCAAAGTCTTCGATGCGCACCTGGACCAGGACACCATCGAAGCGGGCCTGGAGCCCAAAATGCCAGAAGTTGCCCGGTGCCAGGTTTTTTGCATCCAAGCGCGCTGCGAGAACAGGGAGGAGCCGAAGAAGAGAGGGTAGCTCGCACGTGTGAGGGAGAAGAGAGATGCTGCATTGCCCTGAGGCCTGGCCACAGGGGTGCTGTGCTGAGTCCCTTGAGGGGTGCGTGACACGTGAGGGGTGACGTGGGGCGAGTTGTCCGCTTGCCCGATGCTGAGGCTCTCATCCGCGGCATTTTGAGAGTCAGCGGATCAAAGCTCAGTGAGCCCAGTCCGATTCGGCTCTTCTGGGATCATCCTTTTGCCGATCTCGAGAGGTATCGCCTTTGTGCGGCCAGAGGGTGCCAGAAGTGACGACCGGGATCTCGTGGCCAGCATCTCACCATCCGTCCGTCGATGCCTCTCTGGCTCTCTGTCTCTCCCTCTCTCTCTCTCTCTCTCTCTCTCGCTCTCTCTCTCTCTCTCTCTCTCTCTGTCTCTCCGTCTGTCTCTCCGTCTGTCTCTCCGTCTGTCTGTCCGTCTGTCTCTCAGTCTCTCTGTCACTCTCTCTGTTTGCCTGTCTGTCCGTCTGTCAGTTTGTCTGTCTGTCGGTCCGTCCGTCCGTCCGTCTGTCTCTGCTTTTCTGTCGGTCTGTCTCTTTGCTTTTCTGTCGGTCTGCCTGTCTGGCGGCTGTGTGTCTGCATGCATGCATGTAATATACAAGCGGATAAGCACCTTGGGAATTTCAGACCTTGCGCTATTTTCTCTTTCGTGCCTCTGTTAAGGTTCGCGGCTCGCAGCACCGGAATCGGGCCGTCCACGGGGACGTGGTGATTGCTGCTCGGCATCACAAGGGGCTGGAAGGGTGGCTTCTCATACAGCCGACAAGAGCTCGCTGAAGGTACAGCCCATCCTGTACGGCCGCCAGGAGGAGAGCGCGGAGCTGCTGCGCTTTACCGCACGCAGAAGGTCTTCCAACCTCTTGCGGCCTGGTTTTCCAGGAGTCGTCTTCCGAAGAGGAGGCCCCGCCGCCCGCGGCCATACCCTGCTCCGACTCTGAGGCACAGTGCACAGTCCCCTCCAGCCTCCAGCCTCCAGCCTCCTCTTGGGTGCAGAAGTCCGTACTCGCAGGTGCTCAGAGAGACCCCGAAAGTCGCTACTAGTAGGTTTCTCGCGGCGAGAGACGAAAGCAAGCTGCTGTAAGTGACTGTAAGTGTGACGCCTTCCGCGGGAAACACCGAAGCTCTGAGCCCTACTGAGCCATACTGAGCCATACTGAGCCAGTGAGCCACAGAGCCGTCCCAGCACGGGCTGAAATCCGTTCTTCGTTCATGCAGGAGGAAGAGATTGTGCTGAACAAGCCGCATCTCGCAGGACTCACATCCTCGACGGTCCTGAGTCTGCGAGCACAACTTCAGATAGACAAAATAGACACAGCAAAACTCTGCCCTGGACTCCCTCCTACTCATGCCCAAACCCGAAAAGCCAGAAACGCCAGGAGCAGCCCGAGCTGCCCCCAAGTCCTCCGAGCAGGAGGTGCAGATGGCGAAGGCTGGCTGTTGAAAGCCTCGAAGGCTTGAGGATCTCTTTGGACTGCTTGATGGATACTCTTGGAGAGCATGGCGAGGGTTGCATAGCTGGGACAGTGCTGCGGATTTCTTGTCGGAGTCGTCTGTGGCTTCGCAGCCGAGAGCGCCTGCCGGTGGGTCGAGGTCGTCGCCATCGCAGAGAAGAAAGGACAGGGTCGGGTGCGCAGCTCAGAAAGTCTGTTTGTTTTGTGATCATGCTCGTCAGTCTCTCGTCAGTTTGCCTCCTCCTGCTGTGTCTCGTGGCCTGCTTCATGTATCAAGTCACCGAGCTCGCAGTAGCCAGGTCATCGTTTGCACGCTGCACCCAGACCGCGACAAGAAGGCTCTTTGAGCCAATGTTCAGCTGAGCTGTCGGGTAATTGAGTCTGCGTCTTCCTCTTCCTTCCCGTGCGCAGCCACTTGCAATTCGTACGGCGTTGGGCATGCTCGATGGACGTGGATACGAGTACCGTAATGTACCGTACACGAGGCGCCTCTTGCGTTTCCTTCGCCGATGCCCCGAAAGACAGGATGCTGTTCCGTGAATCGCCAGCAGGGTCTTCAAGCTCGAGAACTTAAAGCAGCCATGTTTCCCCAGGCTGCCGCATGATTTCATATTGAAATTCATCGGCTGTTTTCCGCAGATCATAGCACCCGCAGCAACGCACAATCACAAAACCGTCTCTCCCTGAGCAGTTCTAGCTCGTGCCATGTCGGCTTGGCTGGTACCTTGTGGCGATGCCAACCAGCAGATCGTTGCAGTGGCATGTGACGATCCAAAGTCGGAGGTGTTCAGCAAGGCAAGCAGAAAAGCGCAATGCGTTCTTGGGCGCCATGTAAAGGACGTGCTGAACATTCAGAGTGCCAGCTTTGGCACACGCGCCCACACGGTCCCGAAGGAGCTCTTGGAAGGATTGCTGCAAGCCGATCCTCGCAATCGCGAGCGCCACTGCTTTGATGTCGCAGTTGTCACCGTCGGACCGGTGAAGGGCTTGACAGTCGTAGGCATTGGATCAAACACGATGAAGCGGGAACGTGCAGTCAAAGCGGCAATAGTGCTTGCGGTGAGAGAACGGGTCGCTGGAGTTCAACCTGAAGCTGTAAACCCGGATGTGAAGACGTTTCTGCCAACGTTGCAGCTGGCGGGCCCGCCTCCTGTACAGAAGCCGGAGGAGGCGACGCAGCCGATGGGGACGTCCAATGAGAACGCTAGGCTTGCTGCAGCAGCGGGGCATGAAGCTACTCAGCAAGCCAGAAGGCTTGCTGCGCTGCCGTACCCCTGTGCCCGGCCGGAGAACGATGTACCAAACCAAAATTTGCATGCACCCGCCACTCCTTCCAGCCGTCGTCCAGATCCTAATGATGCAGCTGTAGGCAAGTCCAAAATTTTAAATATTCCTGTCGATGAGGTGAGTTACACGCAGGAAAGTTGTGGCAAGTACTTCAAGGATGGGCGCAGTCTTCAGCAGTTAGTTGAGGAGCTGGCGGAAGGAAAGCACGATCCCTTGACATCGCCTTTCTTGTGTCTCGAGGCCGTGAGAAAGCGCACGCGGTTATTTTCCAACGACAACCGGCGGCTATGGTGCCTCAAAGAACACCAGAGAAGATGCGGCCGTGAGGTGTGGATCAAGATTCGTGTCGAGGAGCTCCCTCCTGCTGCTCGACGGTTCGTGGAGCGTTACGATCCAAGGTATGATAACAAAGAGATCAGAGTGCGCAGATGAAGATTGAGGAAGTCGATGACCATGACAGGAAAAGACCAGTGCAAGTGCAAGGCTTGGAGCTCACACAGTCGATGAGTGCTCTAGCTTGTTCCAGCCTAGTACTTACATGATATTTTTGTCAGGCTCCTTGAACACGGGTTGCTCAACAGTTGAACTCCTGGGCCAGGATTCGACGGGCGAGGTCCTGAAGGACGCCCCCCAAACTGCAGGGAGGGGCCTTGCGGCTCTGTTTCTCGCTCCTGTCCTAGAATCTCTTTCCAAGAGCTGTCGCAGCAGGAAGGGAGAGAGTCTGAGTGAACAAAGCACCTCTCATAAAGGGCTCCAAAGGCGAAGGGTGTCGGGGGGCTCCTCTGAAGGTCTAGTATACGGACTAGGACAGACTGTGCGGGTGCCGTGCACCGGAAACACCAGCTGCGCTCTGCGTGGTATTATGGCTGTGTTCTGCTGTTGAGGTGTGAGATCAGCATGGAAGGTAGCACAGGGGGCCATCACTGGGATTAGGATCTGTGAGCTGTCCGCCTTCCTCTTGGGGCCCAGAGGTAGAACCGGGTCTATGAAAGACAGGGAGCGATTTGGATTCCCATCCATGCAGGACGACCGCTTTATCCGGGCAGTGCCGACAGACAAGCGTTTGCCGACGATGCTACTCCAGATAAACAACGTCACCACCAAGGCCATCCGTGTGCTGAACTTTTGGGCGTCAGGGGTTTGTTACTCTCTCCGTTTTGACCTTTGTGGACGTTGCTTGTGCTATAGCGAGGATGAGACAAGGGTGATGGATAGCGAAAGCAAAACATGCTTCACATCTTACATACAAACATATCAGGGTGATGGATGCGCGGACTGCTGCTGCTGATGATGATGATGATGAGGAGGGGGAGGAGGAGGAGGAGGATTATTTTGGGAACGAGGACGCGCACTGAGGCACAGGGCTTGTGTCCAATCCTCTGCATCCTTGCGCGATTCTCTTGCAACCTCGCCTATATGAGCGGGGAACAGCGAGACCTGCGTCCGAGGCACGTAGGTACCTCACATGCACAAACTTAGTTTGCAGCGGCTGGGATCGACATGCATCACCTCGAGCCTCGAGCATCCCGGTTTTCCAGCTCATGTGTGGTAATAAGCCGTGTGACATGTGGTCATGTGGAGGCTCTGCGGCTGCCGGGGAAGCTGGATCGCTTTCAGCAGGGGGACCCGAGCGGTACAGACCCTTCTTTCACAGGATGTGTTCCTGCGATGCTGCATATCAAAATTTCCGAGACAACCAGATGCATGATGGGCATGCATTCAGGCTGTGGCCCATGCAGATCCAAGTGTGGAACGAGAGCAGCAAGCCATGCGCCCAGCTCAAGTTTTGGACCCCCGTCAGGTTTCGCATGGCTTCTCTGTCCACCATCGCACGAATCAAGAATACATGGAATACCAGAGTTTCAGCCAGGCATCCGCTTTGCCGCCTGCAGGGCAGCTGTCTGGGCCGGGTGGGCCCGGCTTGACACATTGCTTCTGGTGATCGCTTTTGCCAAGTGTGGCTGGAACTTCTCGGCGGCTGTCTGTGCGGTACAATATTAGATGTCAATGTCCGAGGTTCTGGTGACGCTACTTTTTTGCTTGAAGCCCTCTCGCGTTCAGAGCTGTTTACTTGCAGGAGAGGGCTTGCTAATGCTTTGATACTGTATTGGTTTGTGCTGACATGTGCCGACGAGAGAGAGATGAAAGCCCCTGCGAATCCTGACAGCTATAGTGCAGCTGAAGCGTGCCGGAGATCTCTCTTTTATCCAGGTTCACTGCGAAACAATGTCGCAGTGCAACATGTTCATCCAAAACGTGATGAAGACAGGACGGAAGAAGAAGGATATTGCGTTTTACTCTTGGCATCTTTGTGTATAGGTGTGCTAGCATCTGCATACAGTGTATTATTGTGTGTGAGTGCAGCACACATGCACTTGATTGCACTTGTACATATGATATCACAAAGAGAGAGGCTTAGGCTCAGGCCTGCGGAGGCCTGCGGTGTGGTTCTCCTTTCGATTTGCCAGGCCGGCAGCCTGGAAGCGGAGGAGCGCCATGCGCGAACCCCGGGCCCCCAGCCACCCATGGCCTACTTGGCACTCTCTGTTTCGAAGGCATGCCGCATGCTGCGCTTTCAGAGGCCGCAACAAGCCTTGATGAGGCCTTGATTGCGAACGAACTCGACAGCCACGATGTCGACTTCTGCGAGGAAGAGCTTGATGAGGTTCTCGAGGGGTCAGAGGTTGACCAGACTCATGATTCACGTCGAGCCTGTGAGGGGATGTCCTCACAGCAAGACAGGGAGCACGACTGGTCGTTGTTGTCGTCGTCGCCGGGGGTAGCAGCAAGAGACGTCGCTCAGGTCGACCAGATCGTGCAGGCCGCCCAGCGCGATTTCGAGTCGGAGGCTGCTTCCAGGCCCCGAACCGGTGCTCGAGCACACCTCCAGGGTCCGACTGGGTGCGAAAGGATGGATCTGCGACAGAAGCGGATCTTCACCATCGACCCGGCCACGGCGAAGGATGCGCTATGAGTTGTTGACCTCATGCCTCTTTCCTGACGGGCTCCTCCGAGAAATTAGAGTTTCAGCCTTGGCTGAGCCTAAGGCCTAAGGCACGGGTCACAAGATGTCGGCCGGTGTCACTTCGTATCGATGTGAGCTTGCACATGGATCGGCTCAGTTCTCCAGGACCTGGATGATGCCATTCACGTGGAGGACTTGAAGGGCAAGGGTCAGATCGAGGCGCCGCTACGGTGGAAACACGAATGGCCTCAGGGTTCATGATTGGTACTTCCGACCGCTGGCACCTGGCACGCTGTGGAGGTGGGAGTGCACATTGCCGACGTCGCCCACTTCCTGAAGCCGCTTGGCATGTCCCCCGAGCACTATCACTAGCAGAACCCTTTCTGGACAATTGCCGCTCCAAGCAGGACTCAGCCCTTTCATGTCCCTGTCCCTTGGCCATTGGCACCTGATGTCGAACCAGGCTCGGCACGATTACAGATGAGGAGGCCCGACGTGCCTAAGCTGCGAATTCTGGCTGCCGTGCATTTTCGGAGATTTACTGGGTGTTACTTCTCTCCTCGAAGGTCGATGTAGTAGTGGGCATTGATTCTTGCAGGGCTTGTCGCCAACAGCTGCTACTGCCGTGGCCCCATGGTGCTTCAGCCGAGGTCGTACCACCTCTGTCTACCTCATTGGACGGGCCGACGACTCGGAATTCCAAAGGAGCTCCTTGCCGCTTGCCTGACACGATGATATTTTGCCTGCGAACCGAGGTGTTGCCAATGCTGCCACATGGCCTCTGCAACTATCTCTGCTCCCTGAATCCGAACCTTGCATTCAGAGATGAGACTTGTGATGACTTTCCGGACTGTCACTCCAAACCTTGTTCCGACGGGCATCGGTGCGTGAGGAACGAGCCAAAGTTGGCCTTCTCGGCCTTCTTCCGCTCCGGCCTCAGACGGTTTTGTCTTCCGCTTCTGCTTTCTCAACAAGGGCTCCCGAGCTGAGGCCTCTGCAAGAGAACGGGCCAGCTGATCGAGAACCCTGCGTGGGCATGCCGTGTTTATCGGAAGGGAGAATAGACTTTTCGCATGAGCTGCAAACAGGTAACAAGCCAAGCAGAAAAGCAAGACAGCGAGGAACACGTGGAGAAAACCACAACCTCCCGAGCTTGTGAAACCTGCCTGCGGTGGCTTTTGCAAGGCCCTGGTTTGCAAAGACGGCCATCTCCTCCGTGTGTCGTCTGAACTACGAGCAGGCGGCTCTGCAACTTAAACAGGTAAACACATCGTAAAATATCGTAAACCTGGGCTGTGCAGTAGACTGAGCTGGAGCTGTGTCTGTGTCTGCGCACTGTACAATTGTATTATGTATAAGCATGCACCTATGTATACAGACAGCTCTTTCCAGATAGCTCTGTCTTGAAGTTGCAACATATGACATGACCTGTGAGGCTCAGGACATCATCGACGATCTTGACATTGAGGAAGAAGACCGGCCGCTCGCACCTTCACTGCACGGAGATTGCCACTCAGTGGAGAGGTGTGCAGATGCGACAATTATCCAGTTTGGGGCGAGCCAAGGTGCACGGTGGCTACACATGGCCCGGTGCCCAGGAGATCCTTTGAAAAGCTCACCGAACTTGGAATCATCTCAGGCAGCAGATCAAGGACGACATCCTGTTGCTCTACGAAGTCTGCGGCAAGGCCAACAAAGAGAGTTCCCTGGTTCTTTCCCAACTTCTGCTCCATCTCTCTTGCGCAAAGGTGCGGCATGGCCGCCTGACGGGTGGAGCCATGACAATCAGCAAGACGAAGCTCGGCTTTGCTTTTACGTTCTTGTCTTGACGCGAGAGAGGCTGTCGTGCGCTCAGGAAGATGGTCTTCCATACCAGGGACAGCGAGGACTCATCGCCCTGAAGTGCGATTTTGTGGATTGTGGCAGCTGCAGGATGGGATTCCCACAGGTTACCACTTGGAGTCCCACAGTGCATCCCACTGGGTCATCGAGGACCGGCACGGATCCCCATTCTCTTGACTCTTGACAGGTGAGCTGTCATGGCGTTGCCTGAGACCCTCCCTTGCTTAGTGTGAAGACAGTGTTCCAGATGCTACTGCACCATTCTGAATCTATCACTCCATGCTCAATGAGGCCCAAGGTAGCTCTTGTAATTAAAATAGGGTTTTTGGGGTCCTTTATACTATAGTACTATAGTAATAATAAGGAACCCCCCCAAAATGGAATTGGAAATTACTTAGGCCCTTTGTGTCGCAGCACATCGGCCTCAGGAGCTGATGCTTCTGGCCAACAGGTGCGTAGCCAAGCGCCTGGTGCGAGGCCCAGACCCGGAACCGCCAGCCGGAGGGGAGGTTCAGGATGTTTCGGGAGGGGAGGTTCTGATCCTGAACTCCTCAAGGATGCTGCTTGTCCTCACGGACTGAGGCCATGTCGGAGCTCTCCGAGGTGGCGGTGCTGCGGAACCACAAGCCGCCGGATCTGAAGAAGGTCGCAGAGCAGAGGGAGAGGGGGAGAGAGCGGGGGTTTTCAAGGGCCCGGCAAGGAGGCTCCAAAAGGCCCCGGGAGGGGGTGGGGGTTCTTTTTGGGTATTTTTTATGGTTTTTTTTGGGTATTTTTTATGGTTTTCCGTTCGGCAGACGCGCGAGTCAGTCAGTCAGTGAAGCAGCTAGTCAGTCAGTTGGTTGA